>MU223823.1:4617091-4631399 GCA_018584345.1 Thuja plicata | reverse complement strand
ACCTCAGTAGGATGTGCTGTGGGATATTCGGAGAAGGATTCATTAGAAGTTTTCATCATTTCATTTATCTCTCTGTTAGTAGTTGTTGTAGATTAGTTAGTGCTGAGTGTATGAATTCATAAGATGTATGAGTTCTATAGCTTGGTTTATAGATTAGAAAGCTCTCCTTGCCTGGATTAAGTTCTGTTTAGGCTTAATTCGGTTTTCCTCTTCTGCTCTCGGGTTAAGAGCATACCCTGTGTTAGTTTTAGGATCAAGACATAATTCATTGCATATCATTCCAAAAGGGAGTTGTACCTACCAATTCAGAGAAAAGCCAGTAATCAGAGAACGGCTTTTCAACTGTTGTAATCAAATATTATTCATAATTTGGGCACTAAGAGTCATATTCCTAAGAAGTAAGAAAAGAAAAATTTGTTTACTAACACAATTCTCTCCCTTTGTATGTACTCTCCCTTTCTGGTTACATCTCTCCCCTTGGATAATGTGATGGATATAATCTTTGCTTAATGTGATAATGGTGATAATGGATATAATCTCTCCCTTTGACAATAATGCCAAACAAATTTTTGATAGTAATGCCAAATAAATCCTTTCTATCCATAATATACTCCTTGAATTTTCCAATCCATCAACAATACAACAACTCTGGTGTTCAGAGTAGATAAATACCTTGTTGTGTATAGATGTATCTTTGAATTCCATCTCTTTTCTTCCATCAACATGAATTATATTCTGATAATATGTAGGCCGATGTAGCCTTCTAGTCATTTTACTAGCCAGTAGACAAGGGTTTGACCCCTAGTCTCTTTCTCAAGTACTCAAATGCATCCTTGGGCAGTGGCTTGGTGAAGATATCGGCTAATTGTTCTTTTGACTGCACATACTCAAGTATCACCTCCTTTTCTTGAACTTGTTATCTCAAATAGTGATACTTGATAGAAATATGCTTTGTCTTACATGCATGACTGGATTCTTGGAAATGTTTATTGCACTGGTATTGTCACAATAGATAATTATTGGTTCAATAATTTTCATATGCATACCTTCAAGTGACTATTTGATCCATGCAATATTTGAGCAATTTGTAGCAACAACAACATACTATGCTTCTATAGTAGACTGAGAGATGCATCCTTGCTTCTTGTTGATCCATGTGATAGGTCTGTCAACCATAAAGAATGCTCCTCCAGTTGTTCTCTTTCGATCATCAATGTTTCCAGCCCAATTAGTGGCGGTAAAGACATTAAGTTCAAATTTTCCTTCTCTTCTATACCATAAGCCATATTCCTTATATATCTTAGGATTATTTTCACAACAGTCATATGTGATTCCCTAGGATTAGCATAAGATATTGCAACTATTCCTACTGCATGTGCAATATCTGGTCTAGTATGTACAACATACATGAGTTTTACAATCATTGATCTGTACAAAGTCTATTTTAACTTAGGTGACTTCTCCTCCTTTTTCATCTTATATCTAGTTGCCATCAATGTTTCAACTATCTTGGAATCTTCCATCTTGAATATTTTCAGCACTTCCTTGATGTATTTGGATTGTGTAATGAAAATACTTTCATCCTGTTGTATGATCTGTAGACCAAGAAAGAACTTGATCTCTCCAAACATAGACATCTCAAACTCTTTTCTCATTTCATTTGCAAATGATTTGCATAGCATATCATTTCCTCCAAATGATGTCATCAACAAATATTTCAGCAATCAAAATGTTAGAATCAGTATCTTCTTTCAAATAAAGATTATTGTTTTCACTAGTTATTACAAATCCAATACTAATGTGATAGGAATGAATTATTTCATATCAGGATCAAGGTGCTTGTTTTAATACATACAAGGATATTTGTATTCTACATACCATGTTCATCTTGTCTGAATCAACAAACCCTTATGGTTTCTCAGTGTATACCTCTTCTTTAGGTATTCCATTTAGGAATGCAGACTTGACATCCATTTGGTATACCTTGAATCCTTTATGTGCAGCATAAGAAAGTAATATTCTTACTCCTTCTAGCGTAGCAATGGGTGTAAAGGTTTCTCCATAGCCAATCCCTTCTTCTTGTACATACCCCTTGCATACTAATCTTGCTTTGTTTCTTGTGACTTCTCCATTCTCATTCAGGTTATTCCTGAATATCCATTTTGTACCGATGAAATTCTTGTCATCTAGTCTCAGTACAAGTGTCCATGTCTTGTTTTTTTCAGTCTGCTCAATATCTTCATTCATGGCACTAATCCATTCCTCATTATCTAGTCCAACATTGATATATTTTGGCTTCAAAACACAAATTACAAATCTTGTGTTTAGAGACTTTCTTCTCATTCTCATACCATCCTTCTTGTCTCCTATGATCTGGTTCTGCGGATGGTTCCTTCTGACATATCTGGCAAGTACAAGTTCAATTATTTGTCTATCATCTTGATCATCATTGTGTCCTTCATTATGATCTCTGTCGGTTGCTACATCATCTTGAGGAATATCCTAATTTTTGGTATTTGCATCCTGATGCTCGGGTGCAATAATCTATTGCTGGGGAGCTATACATTGTTTCTTGGGTAGAGTGCCAGGTTCTTCATTATAAAAAAACTTGTTGTAGTCCTCTGGTTCTTTTGTGCTTTCCTTTTCATTCTTCTATGCAAATTCATCTATCTTTACATTTTCACTTTCAACAATTTTGTTAGAGGCTTTATTGAGACATTTATAAGCCTTTCTCTTGGTGGAATACCCTAGAAAGATTCCTTCCTCACTTTTGGAGTCAATATTTCCATTTCTATCATCTTTTAAGATATAACATTGACTTCCAAAGATCTTGAGGTAACTTACATTGGGTGTGTAACCATACCATAGCTCATAGGGTGTCTTCTTGGTGTATTTCTTCAATTGTACTATGTTCAATGTGTAAACAGTAGTACTGATAGCTTCCCTCTAGAATATTTGGGTGATTCCTTTCTCTATCATCAGTGTCCTTGCACAATCAATTATGGATCTATTCCTTCTTTCAACAATTCCATTTTGTTGTGGTGTTCTTGGTGTAGAGACCTATCTTCTGATTCCATGCTCATTACAAAAGTTAGTGAATTCATCTGAAATAAATTCCCCTCCTTTATCTGATCTTAATCATTTCAATTCCTTACCACTTTGTTTTTCTACCATTACTTTGTACCATTTAAACATCTTGAATGCTTCTGATTTATCTTTTAGAAACATTACTATCATCATTCTAGAGTAATTATCAATAAAGAGAATAAAATATCTATCACCATAATAACTCTTTGTCCTCATGGGTCCACATAGATAAGTATGGACTAATTCTAGAATGGCATAAGATGTATGGGTTTTTCTTTTGAAACTAGACTTTGTCATCTTACCTTTTTGACAATTTTTGCACATGATATTGTCTAGCTTAATCATCGTCGGTAAGCCTCTTACATTTCTTTTTCTACTTATCTTTGTCATGTTGTCAAAGTTTACATGAAACAATCTTTTATGCCACAACCATATGTCTTTGTTTCTAGCCATTAAGAAAGTGGTGTCAGTATGATTCAGATGGAATAAGTTACCTTTTGTCTGCTCATCAATACCAATCAGAATTCCTGATTTATTTAGGATCTTTGCCTTCTCATTTTCAAATGCTACCTTGTGACCTGAATTATTCAACTGAGAAACACTCAATAGATTATAATTCAATCCTTTCACCCAATAAGCATTTTCACATTTTATCAGATTATTCAACATTATGGTTCCTCTACCTTCAACTGGACAAGGTGTGTCATTACCCAGTCTTACTGAACCACCATTATAGTATTCAAAAGTCTCCAAATTTTATTTATCACTAGTCATATGGTGAGTGCAACCACTATCTATGATCCACACATCATTTTTACTAACTTTAGATATGAGTGCAGTTTCTACATACCTTTCTTCATCTTCATCTGAATCATCTTTTACTACCACAAACACCATCTCAATGTCTTCATCAAATTCAGTGTCTGTATATTTATCTTTGCATTTAGCTAGGTACTTGGCCTTCTTTCCTTTGTCCTTGTAGTCTCAGGTATCTCTTCTTTCTGATTGTTGGTTTCTTCTGTAATCACCTCTATCAAACTTCTTTTCAAATGACCTGTCATTACTTCTGACATCTTTTCTCCTATTAGGACATTTTTCAGCAAAGTGTCCAATCTCTTTACAATTAAAACATACAAGTGGTAATTTAGCTTTATATTTACCTTTGCCTCTCTACATTCTTCTAGCCATAAGTGCTTCAATTTGAATAAGATCTTCTTCACTTTCACTATCACTATATTTTATCATAGTGTGTTTATGACTTGATTTAGTTATTCTCAAAGAAGATTTTAATGCAGACTATATGTTTGGTGAGACAATATTATCAAAGTTATTCATCTCAAATAAAATCAGTCTTCCAATCAAACTATCTAGAGTAACATTGTTATTTGCTACTGCTCTCATTTCTTATATGGAAGATAATCTAATAGCACAAGTAGGTGGTAAGGTTCTTAGAATTTTACTTACCATTGTTTCTTCTTCTAGTACACCTCCAACTCCTCGGATAGCATTGACTACCTCTTTGATTCTTGTATTATACTATGTGATGTTTTCACCTTATTTCATTCTGAGATCATCAAACTTTCCTCTAAGGCTTTCTTCCTTGGCTCTCAGAAATTTTTTATCACCACCATCTACAATCTTCAATTTATCCCACATCTGCTTTGTAGTAGTGCATGATTTGACATCTTCAAATTCAGCATCAGAGAGTGACAAAGCAAGCTCTATTATCATGTAGTTGTGCTCATGCTTCTCTCTCATTTGTTCAACTGTGAGTGTTCCTATGGGAAATACATATTCAGTATCTAAGTATTGAGTAACATCATTTCCAATACCTGATAAGTGGAGTCTTATTCTACTTTTCCATGAAGCAAAGTTTTCCTTCTTCAACTTAAGCACATCTCGTCTATTCATCTTGTGATCTTTAGCTTGAGCTATTAAACTCTCCTTCTAAGCACACAAGCTCTGATACCAATTGTTAGTAATAACTGAGAGGGGGTAGGGGTGAATCAGTGGCCTCAAAAATTAATCCTTAAATCAACCCTTCAAACTTAGTACCAAAAAATTATACCTCTAGTTATCTTTAGTCCCGTAAGATGAATGTCTTGAAATACTTATATCAAATTTACTACTTGTCAGAATGCTTTGTAAAACCTTCTACTATATGTTTACCGATAAGTATTCTTTCTATTTACTGAAACACAGTAAATAACTAGTGTATACTGATCAATCTAGATTTACTTATGTGAAATGCAAAACAATAAAGTAATGACCCATAGACACATGACACATGGATTTTTAACGTGGATACCCTGTTAAGGGAAAAACCACTGGGACCGGTACCCTAAATTTTTCACTCTTCTGAAGTCAGCTCGATGAAGAGTTGGCAAACCCTGTTAAAGGTTACAAACACACTATTAGGTGTGACCTTGTTAGAGGATTTAAATAATAGTTTGTCACTTAATATATGGCATATAATGCTACCATCCTTGATGAAACACTCACTTGGCATGTCAATAGGTATCGGGCATATCCAATGCTACATTTTATGACCAAAATTCTTGATACTCCTTGGAATGTATCTCAATTAGAAAATAATTTTAAGTCCTACTCGGTTAAGAGACTTGATGCTTTAGTGGTTAAACTGAAATATTAAATTGATCTACTCACATATACAACCTGAATTACAGATTTTCAGATCTATTGTAAGTGCATTACCTTTCTGATCAATGTTATCAATTTAATACCTTTGCTCCACACTGTTATGCTCTGTGATGTTGTATCACTATTCGTCGGTGTCTACAAAATTTAGCTCTTTCCTCAGCTTGATTGATCAAGTTTGAATGAAGACTTTCTTCTCCTTCAGAATCTCTTCAGCATATATTCTCTTGTCACTCCCCCTTATTCATGATGAATAATCTTGTCTCTTATATAGACATGATTTCACCCTTTCTTGGCTTTCTTGATCTTGGTCTGATCCACAATTCTCGCCAATTAGATTTAAAGAAAAACTCCAGTTTTATCTCGTAGATATCTTCTTGCCAACTGGACAAAGCAGCTTTAAATCCTTCACTTATCTCCAGCTTTATCTTATCGATTAAAACAATGATAACTATCAGTTAAGTCTATTTTTAGCTCTTGAAAGCTAAGCATTTTTCATTTCTGAAATCTTTGTTATGTCAGTCAATACTTCAGTTAGTCATCGGTGACCACTGACCGTTACGTCGGTGTGACTTCAGTTGTATTCGGTATCTCTGTTTGTTGGGCAACACTATAATTTTGTCCGTTGGATTACACTGTGCTTTTCTCGTTGGGCAACACTATGACTTTTCTTGTTGGTAATGTTGAGCATTTTCTCATCAGGTAACACTGTGACTTTTCTCTCTTACTCTGTCTGTTGGTGTGCACTCCATCGGTGTATACAGTCACTTTGTGAATACTTAACTTAGATGCATCACTGATAGCATAGCCTTTGATTCATCAGTTCATTCAAGTCTTTAGCAATATGTCCATGACCATACAGATTATATCAAGTTGACATCAATGAAAATACAATACATTAACTTATTTAATGCCTTGCATTAACTTTCTTATGTCTCTGTGATCATCAACTTAACATCTTCAAACATTCAATCAGTTATAGTTCATCAACCATTAACATTTTCTTAACGTTGCAATTAATAATAAATGTGAAGAAGCGAAGTTAAAAAAAGAAAAAAAAATGTAAAAAAAAAAAGATTTATTTATTTTTTTATGGGAGGGGAGAGCCAAAGCCCTACCCCATCTTGTGCGGGCCCTCAACGCAGTGAGCCACCCACTGTGTATTTATACTGGGAAGGCAACGCTTGCAGCCATGCCCACCACTATGGGTACATAGTGGGGAAGGCACTGCCCACATCGTCCCTAACCCCACTGCGTTTCACCCCCATGCACCGTGCCTTCATCATCTACCTCCTTCCCTCGCTTGGCCCTACGATCCACCTCTACCCTCTCTTGGCCAAGCCACTCTACGACAGTTGGTTATTTTGCCTGCCCCTCTATGTGTTCTACCACCATGTGGCCACCTCGGTTCTGTTTCGCCGCTCAGATTTTCTCCACCGTCTCCCCTGCAAGCAACCCTTAGCATAAGGAATTAGGTTATTATAAAAAGGAACACAACCCTCATGTAATCATGTCTTTTTCATAGAGATAAAATAATAGTTTAGTGAGGAGTATGATTTTTAAATGTTATTTTAGGTTGGTAGTTTATTATAGTAATAGAATTCGTTAATTAAGATTATAATGTTTAAATAAGATTTAATTAATTTTTTTGGGGATTAGGTATAAAATGCTATTAGTATTATATTATTCTATAATGTTAGCTTTTAAATTTAAATAAAATTATTTCATATAGATGTTATTCTATTATGTTTATTTTGATGATTTAAATAGATATGTTTTATTAGGGTTTAGGAAGATTTAAAAAGGTTTGTAATGTAATATTTCTTTTCAGATGTTTATTAGATTTTATTATATTAAAATAATAAAGCATGGTTAGATATCTTAGATATAAAGTTAAAGATTTTTAGGGTTTTAACTTTCGTTATTACAGAGTTTTAAATCTTGGTTTTTGGGTTTATAAAGGTTGTTTAACATGTATTTTTTTTATTTGAAAGGTATTTTAGTTTAAAGATTTATTACCATTTCTTTAGATTTATATTAGATTGATTTTGTTCATTAAATAGAACTTTAGTTTTTCTTTACATGTGATTGGATTTAAATAAAAACATATTTTACGATTAAAGTTAGATTTAATTTAAGTGTGATTAATTAAAAGGATTAGTTATATTCCTTATAGGATGATTTTTATTTATTTGCATTAGATTTCTTTTAGAAAGGTTTAAAGGATAGTTTAAAATTAATTTTATATATTGTATAGGTAGAATTAGAAAATTTAAATTTAAATCTAATAGATTTGTTTGAAAATATAGTACGATTCCCTTTAAAGTTAGAATATCATTAATATATCAATTTTCTTTTAAATTTAGGTTTAAATGTTTAAGATAAATATGAACATTTAGGACTCAGCAAATCTATAGGAATTGATTTTCTTTTAATAGAATTAGATTCTTTTTGTAGAGTATTTAAATAGGAATAATATTAATTATTATTTTAGTGCGAGGATTAAAATGTTAAATAAATAGTTAAATTATTCTTTTTAAAGTTATCTATCCATTCGACGTTTGTATCGATTAGAGGGTAGAGGCTACTCCTTATCCTCATGCTAACCTATTTTTATTAGGGTTTTATTGAACTCCTTTGACCTGTATTGTACACAATTGACTTTTAATCAACCATGGTCAAATCTTGACCGACCGTCCCAATTTTTGTTCTAGGTTTTCCCTGTACCCCTTGGACCATAGGATTCTAATTTCACACCTTTCGATGATGGTTGATTTTTTGGTCAACTCTAGTTGACTTTTGGGTCAACTATCTCAATTTGCGTGCCACTCGAAGCGTGTAGCTTAGGCATCCCTATAGGTTAGTTTTGAAATCTATCCTACCTTGTATGACCTTTCTGATTACTATTTTTCTTCTTCATCATTTTACGTGCAAGTGTTACGCTTAAGGTAGTGCACCCTTCCTTTAGCGTGTTTTAATTTTTTTTTTATTGGTGTGCTTTTGCCCAACTTTTGGGCACGACATATCTCTCAAGTCTGATATACCTCTTAGTTGTGTGCCATTAACAATCTCAAAAGGTGTTTTCCCACTACTTCTATTCACTAAACCATTATATGCAAACTCTGCTTGTGACAATATCAAATCCCAGTTACTCAGTGTGTCTCCAACTAAGCATCTTAACAAGTTACCCAAACTTTTAGCTTACAAAATTTTTTTTCCATCTATCTGTGGATGAAATGTAGAACTATACTTCAACTCGGTGTCCAACTTCTTCCAAAGTGTTTTCCAAAAATAGTTGACAAACTTACTATCTCAGTCAGAAATGACACTCCTTGATAATCCATGCAATCTCACATCTCCTTAAAGAAATGATCTTGTATATGTACTACATCTAAAAATTTTCTACATGGTATGAAATATGTCATCTTAAAGAATCTATCCACAACAACAAATATGGAATCATTACCTCTTTTTTTCCTTGGTAAGCCAAGAACAAAACCCATGCTGATATCACTCCAAGGTTTCTTAGGAACAAAAATCAATGTATACAATCCAGTATGCTGACTTACTCCATTTGCAAATTAAAAAACTCCACAACTTTTCACAAATTTTTGAACATCCTTATACAAACAAGGCCAAAAATACTTTTCCTTCATCAAAATTAATCTTTAATCAATAGAAAAATGTTTTATCAATACTTACAAGAAGGAACCTAGATCTCACCTTCACTCTGATACCACTCAATGCAAGGATGGTTGGAAGGCCATGGCCCAAGGCACTCCTAGCTATCCAAACCAACTTGCAGAATAAATTGAAAGAAACAACACATAAAGGGGGAGAATAAACCACAAAAAAATTATATTATTTCATCAAACTTGTTACATCTCAGGCTATAAGACCTTCCCAGTTTTGGCCATATATATACTTTTAGACATTTACCAGAATAATCTTCATACATGCGCAATCATAGACCTGTGATCCAAATCTGCTAACCCTTAATGTTTTATCTCCAAAATTGTCTCCCTAATCTAAGAACAAAAAACCAAATATATACAAGAGTCCATCAAAGAGATTGGCACGTAGATCCTAAAGATCCAACATAGGAGAGAGAAAAGACCCATATTTAGGTCAACATACATACCAATGAGAGATCCCACATTAATTACACTATAGAAATTAAATGCAAAATTTGGACAAAATATCCAACATCAAAATAAACAACTCGGTAAGAAGCCAACCAAGAAATAGAAAAACTTGGAAAAGATGAACTAAGCAAAAGAAATGACTCAGTAAGAAGGTAACCGAGCAATAGAATCAACTTGGTGAGGACTAACCAAGCAGAAAAAACATCAAGAAAGACCCATCACTAAATAAATATAGAACAAGTAACCGAGCCTGAGCACCAAGCAGTTACTAAGAACTTTACCGAGCAACCTCCAACAAGCTATTGAACTAAAGAAAACATAGTTTTGGTTGATCAGGATTTCCAAAGAACCCAAGATACTCCTAAATCAGTTCCATCTTGAGGAATTTCTACAAGGGATCCGATGGTGTCCATTGCATCTTCTACTTTTTTTTATAATAGTCCCAAAGGATAACTAAGAGGGGGGGGGGTGAATCAGTTATCAATTACTCTAGTCCTTTTCCTTCTTTGACTTTAGTTAACAAAAAAGTAAATGCATAATCAGATAACACAGTACTCAACACACTATTTGATTATAGGGAAACCAAATGGTAAAAACCCTAGTGGGAATTAACACCCACAATAAACTATACTTGTTTATAGTAATCCATGTTAGAAGATATTTCAACCCTATTAGGAGTTGTACTTTATAATGCAATAATTATAGAGACCTTGTTAAGGGTCAGACCCTATTAGGATTCTTATACAAATAACCCTGTTAGGGGTGGTGGACTCACTATCCAAAAGCTCACTGCTTGATGGTGAAGGCTACAACCTTCTGGATAACAGATATGCACTATATCTGATGATGAACTGTAGGGTAGACTAGTTGTCTTGATTAGTTCCAGTGTATTACAGTCTCACTTCTTCTTCACATAGACCCTTGATGAATGAACCAACTCTGATAATCTGCTCTAGACATCTTTCTTCTCTTTTCGTATCATTCATTCACACTTAGCGTATCACAATTGAACTACTATAAGTATCTTCTCCAAACTAGAAGGTCATGTCATCTCTTAGAAACACTTCATCAATATCTTAGTCAGCTTAACTAAGCATGCAAACAATATTAAGTCTATGCAAGTCAATGCTGAACAGACGCGACGCTTCACTGAGTCAGCCTCACCAAATTAACCATAACTTTACAATCTTCTTGCGACATGTTTGGCACCTTTGGATTTATATAATCAACTCATAATTAATCATGCATATCTTGAAGATAGGTGCAACTCATGAAACACATTATATATGTTAGCCCTAAACCCTTATACTTTTAGAACTATAACTGCTAGTAACAGAATTGCATAACTTTACTGAAACATCATATCTAAGTCTGTGTGTATGAACATAACATAATAAACATGTAAAAAACATGTATCTATCCATGAAATTCTTCATGTCATCATTCAGATAAGTTCATATAGAATTACTACTGTGTATTATATGTTGTCATCAATGAAAAACATACAAACAATCAACTCTCAGAATCAAATCTCCAACAATCTCCCCCTTTGAGATTGATGGCAACATATGATATCAAAAACATTCTTTGTTCATGGTGTCCTTTTACAATCCTCTCAATATCCTCATCAAAGATTTCTCTAAACTACTACAGTTCCTTTGATTGTGTTTTTGTTCTATGTATATACTTCCCCAGACTATAAGCTCCCCCTTAGTACCTACTCCTCCTTACTATATACTCCACCATTGACATCAATGGAAAAGGGCACCATAGTCTTTTTAGGTATAGGTACTACTATAGAAGTAGAGTAGTCAACCATTCATTAGTCACTTAATGATTGATGTCTTTGTTGCTTCTTCTAAACAGACTTAGGAGAGGGAATTACTCCCAACTTCTCCCTGAGATACTCAAAAGTATCCTTGGATAAGGGCTTTGTGAAAATATCTTCCAACTATTCTTTAGTGCTCACATAGTCTAATTTCACTTCTTTGTCTGCAACCTTCTCTCTTAAGAAATGGTACTTGATCTCTATGTGTTTTTTCTTTGTGTGTGTGACAGGGTTCTTAGACATGATGATAGTGCTAGTATTATCACAATGAATAACAATAGGATAATCAACCTGAATGCCAAAGTCTTTAACCATCTGTGAGACCTACACTAGACTTATAGTTTACTATTTTGTTTCATGCTTTCATAAGTTTATGCTTTGACATACTTTGACTATCAGCAAGACTTTTTGGTACTTTTGGGGATCGACGGAATCCTGTGTTATATATTCAACACCTAATTTTGTAATCAGGGTACTTTTGAGATGTTTATGTTCTGATTTAGTTTCACCTTATGTTGATGTCTTATATGGATCTAAATGCATGAATGTAATATGATGAAATGGTTTAGGAAACAATTGCTAGGATATTTTAGTTCTAAATGCAATATGACTTATATGCTTACTTATATTATTGACGTTATGTTATGTTTCATATCATGTTGTTTTTGATCTACTGATGTGTTCATTGAGTGTGCAGGAAGAGTTGACCATGGATCTAAATCAAGGACCCAGTACTGAAACTTATGTATATACCTATACTTACCAAGGTCCTATCTATATAAAGAGACATGGACCTCGTTGTTATGTGTTTATTTCATGAACTTGGTTTGCATGTATGTTATTAAATTAGTAAATGTTCATGTTATTAAGTCATGTCTAATGTTTTAATTTAATGTGCCAAATTTGGCAAGTGTTTTAATTTATTATGGACATGGCTAGTAAAGGGGAACCAAGGTAAGTCAAGGGTTAAATAAGGTCATCTTTGAGTAGTACCCATGCTTACACCAGGGTTAGAAGTTTCTAGAATTTCTTTGACTTAGAATTTCGTAGGTTAACTTCAGGGTGAGTTTTAGAGGGTCTTTTGGACTCCTAGGGGGTAACCGGGGTCACTTTTAGTCACCTAACTTGGTACCCTATGGGTTAGGGGTCATTTTATGTCATTCATGAGCCTCTAAACTCATTTATTACTCCCTTTAAGTGTCATTTTCATCTTTGAGCGAATTTGGAAGAGGAGTGTGTCTTTGGTTAACCTCACTCTCTCTTCTACCCATGTTTCATTTGACTTTACCCTTGGAGGCTTTGGAAGTAGTATGATTAAGGATTGGTTAGAGTTACCTTACCCTTGGGTTTAAACCTTGCTCATGTTGGAGGTTTGCCTATTTAGGGGAGATTTTAGGATGAGTTGAGTGTTCACCCACTCTCTACCCTTAGAGACAGAATCCAGTTTGAAGGAGCCTTTGGAGAAGGAAGCTTAGGAAGGATAGCTCAACACCAATCCTCTTTACACCATAGCTTGGATCAAGGTTGGAATTATTTTTAAGTTTTTATTTATGTTATGTGTGTTCTTGAGCTCAAGGACTCCATTAATGGAGTCTATGGTTTTCTTGAAGCTTTTATTTTTGTTGAAAATTTATTTATTTATTTCTCAATGTCTTTATTTTGTGCTTTATTTTGAATGGGTCTTCAAGGTACACTCACCCTTGGGAGGGCAGAGTAGCCTTGAAGGGGTAGTGGAAATGATTCTTGTTAAGTGTAGAGTCTCCCATGTGTGGAGGGATAAACTTGGGGTAACATGATACCCATGAAGCCAAGATGGGCCTGAGGGCTTTAGGAGGTATAAGGAGGTTATTCAGGATAGCATCTTGTAAAGATGGTCCATATCAAGTCCATGTGAGGCTTATAAATTATTTGTGTGTTTCTTGGCTTTCTCCTTCGGTGAGGTCTACCACTACCCCTATTTCTGAAATGTCTCTTGGAGATACTTCCTCTTGTTCAATCCAATCTTGGGAAGGTTTTTCCTATATTTGAGTCTCTCTTCTTTCCTGTTTGTTGGATGTATCTGTTTGTGACCCGTTCCAGATTGGATCCCCAAACTCGGGGGTAGCCTTGTAAAGGCCTAGGTTGGGAGGTGAGCCTCCATGGTCAACCTCATCATTTTCACGCAGGATCTTAAGAGGATAGCAACGATGCCTAACACCCATATGTGGAAGATGGGTATGGCTGGAAGATTTACTATTTTGTAACCTTATACATTCGTAAACCTTTTGCTTACCATTTTATATCAAGGAGGTTCAATGTAAAAAGAGGATATATATCTGAAATCCAAGTCATATCTTGCAAATTTGTAGTTCGCATAATTTATTCCTCTTTCTAAGTGGTTTCATTGTTATAGTTAAGGTAAGAGGAAGATAGTAATAGATCAACTCCCTTACAATTTATATTGTAGATTTTTTTTTTAAATTAATAAATTATCGTTCTAAGGTTTTTTTTTTTTTGAGTAAAAGAAAAGAAAGTTCATTAGGTATTATTGTTATTTGTTACACTTAGTGAATATCTGAATAATTTTCAAAAAAAAAAAAAAAGGCATGAA
>MU223823.1:4558287-4582920 GCA_018584345.1 Thuja plicata | reverse complement strand
TATATATATATATATATATGTTTTAAATAAAAAAATGAAATTTTAATGAAAAAAATAAATTAAAAAAATATTTAAAAAAGGGGGGAGGAGGCCGCGATGCCCATCCTCCCCCGCTCTTCCTTTAAGGAAGGTGACGGAGGGGTAGGGGCCTGGCCCCTTGCTGTGCGCTGGCACCTCTAGCTATAGCCATGGCCCTTGCGACCGCGGTCTATGGTGCAGCTGGTGGCTACGCATCCCAGCATGCCCACATACAAAATAAAACAAGGGGCAGAAATTTTATTTCGTCACCTTCCAAAAAAACTGCAAAAAAAAAAGAAACCCACCGCCGGATTCCCTACTTTTGCAGTCTCTAGCATATACTCATTTCATATATAGTTATATATATGTATATACTTACAATATTGTGTGTATATACATATACATAAATGTATATGCACTTGCAGCCTCTTCCATTTTCCTCCATTGTGCATAGCAGACCTGCAACAAGAGGAAACAAAAAAAATAGAGGTTAGGGTTTGTAGAAGTAGAGAGAAGAAAAAAAATGGGTAGAGGAGAAGAGTAGAGAAATAAAGAGACTCCATTCTTTTGCCCTAACCCTAATTTTGAATTAGGGTTAGGGATTCAAAGGAATGTTGACTTTTTCTTTTGAATGAGAGAAGCTATTTTAAAAAAAAGAGATAATAGGGGTTTTTTTTTTAAAGTGAAACTTTGGGGGGGGAAATCTTTCCAACCTTATTTTCTTTGGGTTATAAAATTATTCCCTTCTAAACAACTTTATTAGATGAGTTTAGTCCATTTGGGGGGTTATGTGATAAAACTAAATTAATAATGTCATGAGGTTTAATTTTGGAATTTAAATTAAACCATGATAGAAGTGTTAAATTATTTCGTTTCTTTTAAAAAAAATATAATAATAATAAAAGTACCTTTGTGAGTACTACTTTAATAGATAATGAAATCCTATAAGATTAAAATATTAAATCACTAGGCGATAAATGTGCCTTGGTATGACTATCGAATTAATAAATTATGCTTTTAATTAAATTCAAGTTAACAATGACTATACTCTAGCATAGAGCAACATCAGTTAAACTCTATTCGTGGTAGTATTTCGATTTAATTAATATGGGCATTCATAATTTTAAATACGGAGAAATGAACCTTAAGTGTATTCTAGTGTATTAGATTTTAATATTTCAATTAAATGATGCTTAAGAGCCCATCTCGATAATGTTATTTTTATATGACCACTATATGTTGCCAGTATAATGGCCATTATAAAAATAATATTACGAATTAAACTACAGTGTATTTTTCCTTAGAGAGTTTATAAACCAATTTACGTAACCTTTTAACTCGCTAAATTTCTAATTTGATCCTTGAAGAAAAACATGGGAGCCATCCCCTCCCACATCATCAAACTCTATTAAATATGCAATTCGAATAAGTATGCACCTTTATTTGCAGTATCTTAATGTTAGAATAGATTTTGACTTTAGGGGAGACTTTTTTAAATTAACGAATTTTGAACATTAACGACCCTTGATCAACTTTAACCTTAGTAGTCGACATTGGGTTGAGGGAGGTTGACATGCAGTCATGATTCCCCTTAACTCTACTTGTGGTTCTAGCAGAATTTAACTTCTTATCCTTGACCGTACATTCTTGGCCTATGTATAAGAAGATTGGTTATTTGCTTAGGGGTGTTATTTTTTACGACTCTTATTAAACCTTTAAAAAAAAAAAGTTGTTGCGTTTTTGGGCGTAGAATTATGGGCATGACAAAATTTACATTTTTGGAAAGCTAAAGAAATTATATAGGGGCATGTTATTTGTGTTTTTAGTTTTTTTGAAATATAATAGCTTAAAAATCCAATCTTGGAAAACTGGTATGTTTTGATAAATAAGGGCTCCAGGGCACAAATTAAGGTATTTTTCTAAAAAAATTACATTTTGGAAAGATCTTAGATTTTTAGAAGTGGTTTCTTATTTTCATTTATATTTTTAGGGATGGAATCATAGCAAAAAAATTAGACCTTGTTGACTAGGTCAAAAGAAATAAAATAAAATAAAATTGTGATGAGCTTGCACCTTATTTTCAGCTTCATTCCATTACATCTTGCACTTTAGGATTGTTGATTGGTCTTTATTGCACCATTTTGATCTTTTATTTTCTTCCTAACAAGTCATTTTGTAGGGTTATTACTTTCATTTACATATCTTTTGTTCCCTAACTTGTTGTTTTGTAGGATGCATTTGCCAAAGGAATTGCATTAAAAAATTTGGAAATTACGTTGGAGGTATGTAACTAGATCTCGTGTGTCTTTTCTATCATAAATCATTTTTCATAGGCACATAGCTTAATTAGTTGTCTTTTGTTAAATGAACATGTTCTTGATGTGATTGGGAGACACTATGGATTAGGAGAGTATGCTCTTTTCCATATGGAAAATAAAAAATCTCTACCTTCATTAGCTATCCATTTCTTTCTTGTATTTACCTTTACAGGGCCTACCAAGAGAGAAATATTTTGTGAATAACCCAAGTGGGGAACAAGTAGACCTAGCTACTCTATCCCACTATAATCAAAAGCTTCCTTCAATCCAAAGATAGGGGAGACTTGGCTATTTTCTATTCCTAATGCCTCTTCATATGTAGGGCCTAGTTGCCTCAATCTTGTTAAGAAAGACTGCACTTGATTGGGCGCTTGTAGGGCCATCTTGGTCTTAATCTTGTTTACAAGAATACAAGGGGAGTACATTCCACTTATATAGGGCCAAGAGGTCTCATTATTTCTTGTGATACTATGCATTTTGAGTTCTTGTATGGCTATAGGCCTCAATTTTTCTTGCAGAACTAAAAGAGATAGTCATGAACAGATGTCCTCACTAGACACTTTTAGATAGAAGCTACCCGATTCACCTATGAAAGTATCATAATATTTGTGGAATGATAAATCCAAGTGGATTACCTAGATCACCCCAAGATTTTAAGACTCACCATTTCTATTCCCAAAGCCAACATCACTTTGTTTGAGGTAAAGGAATATCTAGTGTGGCAAAATATTTTGATACGAAACCAAATTTTCCTTAGGTAGCTTGTGTTTGGCATGTATTCGATCATGTTAAGACTCATGGAAATTGTTTGAACATACACATGACGGTACTATTCATAAGTTTTTTCTTTTAGACCTCACAAATGCTTGTATCATGCAAGCTTGCTTTGTCCGTTGTTTGATTGTTTTAAGACTACTTTATGCATCACAGTTTATTTTAAAACTTGATTATGAACTTCAAACTTTTTGTTACAACTAAAATTTCTTATTGTCACAAATTGCTAATCTGTCAAAATAAGGTTTTTGAGTCAAAGATTTGGTCTTTTGATGTTTTTTGTTTTAGTCTTTCCTATAGTAGTGAGAAATATTGTTTAATAGTTTGAAACATCATCCTGTGTCATAACAAAATATCATCCTATCCTGAAATATCATTTATCTTTGTTGTGTTTTGTCACCGAGGTTCTGATCCAAGTAGGTTTGGCCTTTAATTTACTCTTAGCTGGTTTAGGAAGTTTATACTTGACTATTTTTGGTCTCTTGGTCTAAAAATAGTAGGATAGGGACTATTTTTAGCTAAAGAAGATCACCTAGATACCTTGATTATATTCTTGATTAGTAAATTTGTTCACTTGTGTAGCCCTTTTGAATATCTTCAACTTTGTCTTGACATTATCTCTTGACTCGAGTCATAAGTGTCATACACAGGTATCTTACCCGTAGCTTGGAACTTTGTGGTAAGTCATCTTGATCTTATCTTACTCTCTTTTACTTTTTGACAAGTGAACACTTTTCTTTTCTAGGGTGGACATCAATTTGTCTTTTGTCATCTTAATTATCTCTTTACATTCTCATTCATGCCAATAAAAACTAGATATCAGATTGATTAGGGAAAGAAACCTCCAATTAGTTTTAAAAATTTACATTTTCCTACTAGGCATCTGCATCATCAAGACAAAGAACCTCAAATTACCTTTGAAAAAGAGGGGGATAGTACCAAAGTTTGGTTTGATCCTTTTGGAAGTACCTTGGATAGTACCTATGAGACACCTCTTGCCTCGTCAAGATCTAAAAATATTTTATCTCTCACCATGTCTAGAGAAGAGTGTAAAAAGTGATTGAATGATATATTTGAACACAATCAAATGCTAAGACAAATGGATTTAGAAAGAAAGGCTTACATGGAGGTGTTGGTTTTATTCCCAGTTTTGGCTTGTTTCCCTAAATTTTTGTGGTCCTCACTCTGGTTTTGTGTTTAGAAGCAGAAGTTTCTCAGTTTATGTGTCTTTTCCCTGTCAAAGTTTTCAGGTTTTCAGGTCAGAATCCATGAAAAATTTGCAAAAAACCTCAAAACCCTAGGTCTTGTTTGGTGTGGAGAATTGAAAGAAACCCTAAGACGTTTATCACTTCTATTTTGGTGTTACTTTTTGAATTCACTTAAGTCATGTGTTACAAATTTGATCGTCTAGTCGCGTGACTCGAATGGCATATTCCCTTTTTTTCTAGACTTGGCAATTAGCTTATGTCACATAGTCTCTCACAGAATTAGAATATTCCTTTATTTATATATGACTTCACAATTTCTTCATATCACGTAGTCACAGAATGAGTAAACAAGTTAGCAGTATATGAAGGGACTCACAGATCGGTTGTGATGTCGCAAGAAAAGATTAGCAGTCAAAGGTTCATCACGAGACTTGGCAATTTCTTTATGTCGCATAATCGCTAGATTGATTTACAGTTAAATGAGTAGTGAAAAGTTTTATTCGCATGGTCTCCAGAAAGGATGGAATTTAAGAGAAAGATGCTCAGACTTCACGACTAACCATATGCAGTTTAAGATTAAACACAGTTAGTTTGTCGCCAGATTGAAATGATGAGTCAGATTTCCATTCTGTGGTGTAGAGACAAGTAATCAATGAGGCACGTGTCAAAAGGTAAGGTTATTTAAAGGGCTTATCGCGTAGTCATCAAATGGTAAGAAATTATTCATCGATTACGAGACTAAGTATAAGGGTCTTTGTTTGTTGCATAGTCTCTAAATATTTTAAGGGTATGATAGATTACTTGGCGATTTAGTGGGAGCCGTCAGATGAAGTGAGTAAGAGATCCTACAGCGGTCGCAAAGTATTTGAATAAAAGAGTCCAAAAGGAAAAGTGCTCGCAACTTGGAGATAAGAGTATGTCACGTAGTCGTTAGATGAAATAAAGGGTAAAGTATCTATCACACTATCTCTAAGGGATTTGACATTTAGCATTTGTGTTCTACGATTAGGCAACTAAGGGTAGTCGTGGGGTCTTGCAAAAGAAAGAAAACACTCAGCGGAGATAACCGTGAAAGCCAAAGATAATAGTTAGTCACGTAGTCTCTGAAAAGGATGTCAGTTAGTTCTAAAATCCAGCGACTTTGATTTCCCCACTGTCGCATGATTGCTAGTTGGTAACTTTAGTTAACCAAGACAGGGAAAGTTACATAGTCGCTAAGCCTCTAGAGGAATCATGGGTTAAGGATTTGAGTCAGCAACAAAGAGATTATATATAGTCATGTGGTCACCTGATATCAAATATTAACAAAAGGTGGCAGTATCTGATATGACAGTGTGAATCATTCATCGTCCAATAATAGGCTTAGATATTGATTACTGTGTAAAAAAAGGGTAGTTGAGATGTATGACAAAGAGCCAATCACATGGAGACATGTCATCTCATTCAAATTTTATAAGTTTTTTCTGAGGATTCAGTTTTATGAATTTGATTTCCTGTCACACTAATCGAACTACGGTTAGGTTTTCAATTAATTCCATAGCATGTTGAATTGAAGATAGAATTGATGTTTTTTCAAATGATGAGCCATATACTTGGAACAGTTACCATAAAGAACTGTTTGAGAGTTCATTTTCATTTATCTTTCTTTTCGGAATTTCAGAACAAAGAAGTGCTAAGTATTCAGAGAAGAGAGAAGAAATCAGAGAATTGCAGAGTTTTCCATTGATTGAAAGTCATTGAATTCTTGAGAATTGTGCATAGAGGAGTAAGTGAATCTTGGAAGATAGATTTGTTTCAATATCGGTAAAGGAAAAGGGATTCAAGCATGACAAACATGAGCAGAGCGGTTAGTGTAGCTTCAACTAGTGGGAGGAGTGAAAAGGCAGATGAGGAGACAAAGGGAAAATGAAATTACTCTGATGAATTCCTTAGGTTGCTACTGGGTTCAACTCAGAACAAAAGAGCAAATGCTAATGTGCTCATAGATGACTACTGTGATATAAGAGATGCTGACACTCTGGGAACAACAGGTTTTTCACTCTTTACTTATTTTTACAAGAATTATGATAAAGCCATCCCAGTGTCAAACCCTTGGACCTGTGGCCTGGCTAGGTTAATTGTTCCTGATGTCTACATAGATGTAAATTTGTTTTTAGGCCTCGCCAGTCATTATGATGTTTTGTCCAAAATAATTAAAAGGGATGACGGCACTACCTTACTTATCCTTAATAGGAATTCTTTCATACAAGCTTTTGGCTTGTATAGCACCATGTCCACCAAAATTGACATGACTAAACAAGAACATAGATATAAGTTGGAGCCTGGTATTGCTAGAGGATGCTTGCAGAAGCATATGCTTAAGGAGGTGAGGAAATATTTGGATCCTATGTCTAGGACAAGCCCTTATTATTACAAGGAATTGCACTTCTACATAAAGTACATCACCTATGCCCTATGTAGAGTGCTAGGGATAGATGGGGAAGAAGAAAAGATTAATGCTGGGATATTGATGATGGTGCTGGATTTACAAGAGGTGCATTCTAGCACCAGCTATGATTATATATAGCATATCATAGACCAGATGCACAAGGGATTCATAGAAACTAAAAGGAAGATGAAGGACCCTAAGGAAAAAGAGCCCAAGTTCTTCCATTATTCCATCCTCATGCATCTATTGTTATAATTTAATTTTGTGATCATGGATGTGATTAATTTGGTTCCTCAGAGGTTTTATCAGGATGGACCTAATCCTATCCAATTTTGGGTAAGGATTTGAAATTATACATCTAAAGATTGTGATTATTGTGCTTTCCAGAATTGGGTTGTATATCAAATAGTACAAAGTCTGGGTATCAGCAGAACAAGTGTCCCAATTAAGGTCATGCAACTACTGAGGCCAAATGAGTATTTGGATAAATGGGAGGGAGACCATAATTGGGGTGATTTCTTCTTGGAAGAGAATTACACCATTATCAGGGTATATGGATGTATTCATCCACCTCATGTCTTGCCTTACCATGTACCAGTGAGGGTGGCAGTAATGGAATTCATTTGGCAACTATTGTTAACAGATAATGAGCACTTTGCACCACATAAGAAGGGGACCTTAACCCCTAGACAATTTAGAATTTCTGATTTCACAATTGGTAAAGGTGCTATTGATGCAGTTAGCCAATGGTTAGAAGGGTGCAGAATGGGTGCAGCAGCTTACAGATACATTGACCCTGAAGGCTTCATGGCAAGGGTAAGAAATTTATATACTCCCACAATTCCCAACACCAATGTCCATTGTGAATGCACTGAGGAGGATGCAACAAGGAACATTCTTGATGAAGATGAGATTAAGACAAGAAGAACAAGGATTCAGGAGTTGCTGAACCTTAAAAGGCAAATAAAAAAAAATGGATTGGCTTTTGGGGGTTTTTACCCTGATCTCCCATGTTTTGACAAGATTAAGGCCATGATCGATAATTTTTATGTTCTTACTGAACAACTTGAGACTTTTCTTGATAAAAAGGGTGCCCAAGGGCCAGACCATTCAAAGTCTGAATATGATAGCAGTAGTGACAGTGATTATGCCCGTCCTACTAGATATGCTTAACGTCAGCAAGATGTTGCTGAGATACCATAGCTCTAGGGATCAAAGGGCCACATTGTTGACTTAACATTGGCCACACAACCTGATGATATAGAAGAGCTTGTTGCTAAGAGGAAAAAAATGGAAATTGGCCAGCCTTCAGTTGAGGGGAAAGAGAAGAAAAAGGATAAAGAAAGAGCCTTAGTGCTAGGAGATAGGTTATATGACCATAACCTGAGAAAATTGATTAGGGAGGGCAAGAGACAATAGCTTGATTTGGAGGAGAAGGTTGAATTGCCCCTTAAGGCCTGTGTTGATGAAAGGTTGATCCATCAACAATAATTTTTGAGTGATGAAAAATTTGTCAAAATTGAGGAGTTTAAAGACTTCCTAAGATGGTATAAGGAGTAGATAAGAGCTCAATTGACTATTGATGGGAAAGAGACAATAACAAATGAAGCCTTAGTGGCCCTATAGTCTTATGACCCAGAAAGTGAGGATATCTCACCTGAGGAAGCCATGAAATTGGTGTTAGGAAGTGGCATATTATTGGCTGAGGGATGAGACTTAGCATCTACCTTCATAATTGACCAGATAAGAAAGCAGCCTGATCTCAAAATGGTCAGTGAAGTGCAAATGGGAGATGTGATCAAAGGATTTGGGTATAGCCCAAAATCTCAACCTTTTGCAATGTGGAGCCTATGCCGGAAGGATCAAAAGCCTCAACTGGTAAGCATCCAGGAGAACATGGTAGGTAATCAAATGGTATGAACGATGCAGAATATAGGGGATTTGGAAATATCCCAAATCATGACACACTGGGCTCACTTAAATGAGGACAAAACTAAACAATTATCTGATAAGTGTAGCACATTGTTAGAAGAAACAAGTACATTGGCCAAAGACCAGGAAATGTGCCATATCCAGATACATCAGAAGGATCAAGTGATTAAGAGGTTGATGAAGGAATTAGAGGAGAAGCCTGAGGTGGTATATGTGCCTGCACAACCACAACCATTGCAAATTGAGGATAAAGCCAAATCAGAAGAGGTGGTTGAGGAAAAGGATGAGGGAGAAAAAAGAAATGAAAGTGCCTTGAGAGAATTAAGAGGTATTCTACAACATAGAATTGAGGTCTTGAAGGATAAGACTGATGTTGTACTTAATGCCTATAATAAGTTGCCAGTTTTGCATGCTGAGGTCATGGGGTATCTTGATATCTTAAACCCCAATTTTACTAAATGGTCCACCAGGGTACGATTGTTTGAGAAGCTTGCATCTTTACAAGCCCTGAGGTCAGATTTGCTAGAGATAGTGACAAAAGTGGAAGATGAGATGAAAAGGGTCAATATTGCTGTCTCATTCTTTAAAGGCAAATTGAATCAAATAGAGGTTAAATTAAGCCTCTTTTCTACTAATTTTAATAGATTTGTTCCTTCCTTAAGGGGAGATGATGATCAAGTAAAGGCCTTAGATGCCTGGAGGAATGAATTTGATAGCAAAATGCCTAATGATGAGGAATTTATTTTGGGGTCAGATGTGGATATAGAAGAATTCAATAAGATATTGGATGAAGCTTTCAAGGTAGAAACTGACATCAATAAGTTTCTGGTAGATGTTAAGAACATCACTGATGTTAGGTGAGAGAGGCAAAAGGCACAAGTACAAAGTACTCAAGACTTCAAGTGGCCAACCGATGATGAAGTGAAAGCATGTGAATTGATGACCACGCCCAAGAGAAAGAAGCCAGTAGTTGAGGAAGAAGTCTTGGATGATGAGTAAAGGTGAACACTTGGCGCCTCACTATTAAAGATAACAAAGTCAGTTATTACTAAAGGAAAGTGTAGGTGAGTATGTAAGGATGGTCATCCAGACTCAACTTAAATACTACCAGCTACCATGTATACTATCAGAAGGAAGGTGCCAGATCGGGTGAAGAACAAAGAATATCTAATTTCATCTCTTGACTTTGTCTTTCCACTGCTTCTCTCTCTTTTTTTGTCTTTTCTATAGTTTTAGGGTTAGGTTTTCTGAGACCATCCAAAGCTTGTTGCATCCTAAAAGAAAAGGATTCCAAGATGGTTAGGAACATATAAATAGAAAAAGTTGTATTTTGAAGAGGAGGATGAAATATATTGTAAGATTAGACTTTCTAAATTAGTGTCTGTGTTTTCAAGCTTCAAAGCTTCTTCGTGTATGAAAGAAAGATCATATTAATAAAATACAGTGCAATTTTACTCTTCTCTATTTTTGTCTCTTTATTTCCTGTGTATGCTTTTTTATGCTTAAGTTTGCAAGGCAGTCTAAAGCATTTTGGTTACAAGGTAACTATTTAATTGCTTACAAGTTTCTTTCATGCAAAGAACTAAGTTTTGTGGGTAATTTCAAGGAGCATAACAATATTTAAAGATTTGATACAGTATTTTAAAGGTAACTACATAATTTGTAAGGCAGTTTATCTAAATTGCATGTAGGTTGTAAGGCAGCTTATGGTATTTTGTTTCTGTGAAACTTGAAGCTTATTAACTCTGTAACCAAGAGATAGGCACTGAACTAGATTTTGGTCTGATAATCCATCATCATCCAAAATTTCAAAATTTTCAAAATCATTTAATCAAAATACTTCTGTTACTAATAAACAATGAGCTGAACTCATTAAGGACTTATATTAGCAGGATATTGTCCATTTTGTTGATTCCTTAGAGAGTGAATCATTAGGTTATCCCTCCTAAAAAGGAAGAAGGATGAAAGTCCTTATATCATTGGTCCTTGCTATATTTGCAATCATGGTTTGTATGGTTAAATTTTGCATTTGGTTATGCTTGGTCATTTGCAAGATGTTTCATAAGTTAGTTTAACAAAGATACATAGCAAGTCAGTGTCCACATTAATATATACTGTGTAATCAACAATCATAAAGAGGTAAAACCTGCCTGAGTATATGTGGAGCTCAAAAATGAAGAAGAATCTTATCCAATCCTTAGCAATTAGGATTTTCTTGTTTTTGAATCAGTATTAGAAGGCATAGTGTTCAAGAAGTCATTTCAAGCACTGTGATTCATGCAAGAAAAAGTGCTAACAGGAGGAATAGGCAACCCGTTTGTCTCAATAATTCAATACCAATTTCCTTGTAGATCATGGGAATAATACACCACTGAGATCTCCCACAAAGTCACAACGTAATTGATTTGATTCATCTCCAAGATCTTCACATTCTAGGTCTAACTCTCAATATGGAAACAATGCGGTGCATGAGATTACTGAAGAAGAGCTCCTAAACTTTCAACAAGATGACTATTATCAAAGACTGATGTTAAAAGCATTGGATCAAAATGGTGATCAATATTTCATGCACTTGGCTTCTAAAGGGCTGAAACTCCCTCATGACTTTGATTTTGATGGATTGATTTAAAGAAGAGAACCCTCATCTTTGGAATTTTACATCAGGGAAATACAAAATTTGAAAAATGAAATGTCAAGCTTAAAAATGGAAAAGGAGAAGCCTAAGTGATCATTTTATATGGAATCCATATGATCTCTACCTTTTGAAAAGATCCTATACATGATTCTTTTTCCAAGGGATCTTGAGATTCCAAAGCATGACAAGTATGATGGAAATGGGGATCCACATGACCATGTTCAACAATTTTAAGATTTGAGCATGGAATTTATGCATGATGACACTTACCTTATGAGACTCTTTTCTAAGAGTATAAATGGACAAGCTATGGAGTGGTTCACAAAAATCACACCTCCACTCAAGGCTTTTGATGAGTTAGTGCAAATATTTGTTCAACAATACTCTTATAATATTTAGAACCCTATGACAATGCTTGACCTATGCAATATCAAACAAAAACAAGGTGAACCTTTTGTTACATTATTGCAAAGATGGAGAAAGTTATAGTCATGATACCCACATAAACTTCTAGAAAATGAGAAGATTGATATCTTTGTTAATAATCACGTACCTGAGTTGTATTATGATCTTAGAAAGCAAGTCTTTTTCACCTTTAATGATATGATTGGAAGTGCTTTCCGAATAGAGGATGTTTTGGTCAAAAAGGGTGAGATCAAATTTAGAAAGGAAAGTCTACAAATGGTAATGGATATAATAAAGACAAGAATAAGCCTTGAAATAAGAACAAGAATGTGGTCAATGATGGTGTTGTTGATGATCCTAAGCCTAAAATCCCATTTTAACTTGGCCAAGGATATCTTGACAACCAAACAACAAGAAGTTGTAGGATCTAATGATTATAATAAGGCTAAATATTCATGGTCTCCTAGGCCTAAGCATGATTTTACTACCTTTGGAGATTCATATGATGTGATAATTAAGACTTTACTTGACAAAAAGATTATCAACTACTTGAATATGCTAAACCGTACGAACCAGAGCTGAAACCTAAGTGGTGGAATGGAAATATTTATTGTGAGTATCATAAGAACAATGGACACAAGACCAAAAATTGTGTAAAGTTGAAACATGTCATTCAAGATCTTATTGAAGATGGAAAATTTGGAGTGGTAGTCTTGTTAAGAATTATGATCATAGGGCCTTTAAAGAACCATTACCTAAGTATGACAAAGGAGAAACATCAAAGAAAGATGAGGGAGCTAAGATAAACTATAATTATATGAATAGTAACAATATTGTCAATATTATTGAACCTATGCACGAAAAAATTAACATGGTGAGACCTAATGGACCCAACTATGATTTAGATACTAATGAGACACCTAAGGTTATCTTGAGAGGTATTGGTTCTTCCACACAATCTCAATCTTACAATGAGTGTAACCACATGATCATGGTTAGAGGTTTCCACTCTCCTTCACATAGGGAAAGTCTAAATGTTGTCACTAGGAGTCAACCCAAGGTTATTCTTAGAGGTCCTAATTATTCCAAGAAAACTAATCCCAAGCAAGTGGCATCCTCTTCCAATAAAGTGGCCTCTACTTCCAGTAAGTCAAACTACAATCTAGTAGATAAAATTCAACGTACTCCAGCCCAGATTCCATTCTTTGAGTTTCTAGAATTATCCCCTATGCATAAGGATATCTTAGAGAAATATTTACAAGCAAAAAATGTCCCAAAAGACATTGATACTAATCAATTTGAGACCATGGTTAATCACATTGCTGCTCCACATTGCCTTTCATTTTATGAAGAATATGAGAAGTCTTTAAGTCATCCCCATAACCTTGCCTTACATATTGAAATCCAAATCTACCAAACCTGAGTCACATGTGTGATGATAGATAATGGTTCTAGGTTAAATATTTATTCTTTTAGTGTGATTAAGCAGTTGGGATTGTCAGTTTTCATCATTGATTCAAGGATGAAGATTACTATTAAGGCCTATGATGAAGTTGAAAGGTATTCCAAAGGATTGGTTGTGTTACCTATTTGGGTTGGTCCATTGGAAAAATATGTGGTTTTTCAAGTTCTTGAAATCCCCCTTTCTTACAACATATTGCTAGGGAGACCATGGATTCATGATATGCAAGTGATTCCCTCTACCTACGATCAATGTATAAAGTTTCTTTTCAATGGTACCAATATTTCCATTCCAGGGGATAATTTTATGTTTATCAATACACTTACTCTTGAATCCTTAGTACCACACAATAGATATTTTGATGAAACTAAGACTACTCTTTCTGATTGTGAGAAGAAGTTAAAAATGCTAAATATTGGAATGGGAGAATATTGACTAGATTCGATTGCTACACTCCCATTGTCCCCTTGTTCTTATGGAAAATCTTTAGATGATAAGAATCCTTCAGCATCTGCTATAATATGTTATAGGACCTTTTTCCAATCCTTAGTACCCCTAGAAGATGAAAAATAAGAAACAAGCTATTAGAGAATGGATCTATAGAGAAAAGGAAGCTAAGGAAGTTGTGCTTACTGCAACAGTCTCTCACAAAAGATATGGAAAGGGATATGAATTTATAGCTAGGATGGTTACCTAGGTCATGGTCCTTTGAATAATAAGAGACATTCTCTTTCTAAACTTATGAGTCTCAAAAATGGAAGGAATTCTAAGGATAAGACTGGATTAGGATTCTCTAATGCGCAACCTATTTTTGACTAGTCTCCTGATAGTTCTAGTGGTAGTGAATCTGAAGAAGATATTGTACCTACTCAAAATTTTAGCCAAGATAGGGAAATTTTGTTTTCCCTCTATAGACATCCTTTGGAGTAAAGAAGGATATCCACTAGGAAAAAATGATGAAGCTTCTACATCACACCAAAATGATGAGTCATATGTTAAATATCCTAATAGAGAACATGATTTAATCAACATGGCACAATTGTTACAAAAAGATTCAAATAGTACTGAATCACAAGAGTATGAATGGGATTATCTCTCATTAGAATCACTAGAACTGGGAATAGATGTGGTTCATAATTATTCTAAACAAACTAAAGTGGTCAACGAGTCACCCGTAGGTCCTGACAAAAAAAACTTATATGATTCTTTCATTGATCAAGAATACCACGCTAGGAATCAGATATATCTAGATACTTTTGAGGGAGACCTTATAGAATTTGAACATATTTTCATTGGAGATGACCTTCCCTATATCAATACTTTGGAAGCTTCCACTTCCCTTTCACTCATGTACCCTAACCTTATTGATTGGTCACAACATAACTACCAGCCTACATTACCTTCTTTCCAAAGTGACTATGAAATAGCCTACTACCTCAATACTATTGAGCCTATAGTTTCTTCCACTAGTGAGCCAGAAAAAAACATGACTAAGGTAGATATCAAGTACCTTATTCATAAAATAAAAATAAAATAAAAAAAGAATAGCCATTCTGAAGGCAAAAACCACTTTGTGGAAATGTTAGATCCTTAAAAAGTAAAAACAAAAGACATATCTAAGGTTGAAAACCTCTTTGAGGCACCCAAGGATGAGGTAAATGGTAGTCCACCTAGTTATTTTAAAGATGGATCTTCATGCTTGATAGACCCAACATGGACTATAAATCTTGGGACAACTAAAGCACCTTAGATCATACATTTGGCTCAGTCTCTGTCAGTTGATGAAAAACAACAGTTCACTAATCTCTTTAAGGAATAGAAAATTATTTTTTCTTGGACATATGCATACATGCCAGGGATGGACACTAATGTCATTATGTATTATCTATCTATAGCTCTTGATGTTAAGCAGGTCAAAAAAAATTATGAAAGATGCATCTAGTACATATATTTGGAGGCTCTCAGCTTATTATAAATCATACTAATGATGATTATCAAACCAAAGATGAGAAATTGATTCCTTAAAATAAGATGATTGATGATATCAAGAAGTAATTCACTTTCGTAACATTGGAAAACAAAACCCTAGAGCACAAAATAGGGTGGGTGATGTCATGACCACTTTGTCTTCTATCTTAGAGTTGGAAGAACACAAGTCTAGATTTCAATTCCTAGTGGAATAACTACACTACCCTACCTATGATTCCACTAACAATTGCATCATATGTACCATGATTAGTCATGACTCCTCTCGATATTCTAAAATTTACTCTTACCTACATGACCAAGTTATTCTTGATAACTTAACCCATAATGAGAAATGACAACTCATTCACAATGCTTCTTGTTATACCCTCATCTCCGGTGATTTGTTTAAGAAGGGTCTAGATGGAACAATTCTTAGGTGTCTAGAGAATGATGAGTCTGAATGTGCATTAGCTAAAGTCCATGATGGCTTATGTGGGTCTCACTTTAATGGTCTTGTTCTAGCTCAAAATATACTAAGAGCTAGTTACTACTGGCCTACTATGCAAAGTGATTCTATTAGATATGCTAAATATTGTAAGAAGTTTCAGATGCACGGGAATTTGATCCATGTTCTAGGTAGGGAACTTATTCCATCTATTACACATTGGCCTTTTTAGCAGTGGGATTTTGATTTTGTGGGTCAAATACATCCTAATCATCTAGTGGACAAAATTTTATCATTACTGCAAAAAAATATTTTAAAAAGTGGTTTGAGGTTGTTTGTCTTTCAGTTGCTACTAGGAAACAAGTGTATTTATTCATCCTCAATCATATCATCTATCACTACAACATACCCTCCTCCATAGTTACTGATAATAAAGGACAATTGAAAAACAAGGATCTCAAGTAGTTATGTAAAAAAATTCAAAATTAAACAACACTAGTCCTCAATTTATTACCCTCAAGGTAATGACCAGGCTGAAGCTTCTAACAAGACACTGCTGAAAATTTTGCACAAAATAGTCAACAAATCAAGAAGAGACTGGCACTTACAAATCAACCCTCCACTATAGGCCTACAAAACTAGCATTCCTGCACCTACTAGAGTTACACCCTTTTCTCTTGTTTATGGATATGAAGTTGTCTTACCCCTTGAGGTTGAGATACCTTCCTTAAGAGTCTCATTAAAGTGTCTCATCACTGACGAGGATTATAGAATCATGCGTATAAAAGAGTTATAAATTCTAGATGAGCATAGAAAAGCTACATTTGGCCACATAAGGGTATATCAGAAAAGGATGTCACAAAGCTATAACAAAAAGGTTTAGTCTAGAGAACTTTAGGTTGGAGATCTTGTCTTGAGAGAGAATCCTCAAAATCAACAGAACAAAACACAAAAAGGGAAGTTTGAACCAAATTGGTTGGGTCCCTACATAGTTACTACTGCTTTTGGATCTGATGTTTATCAGATTTCTACACCTAAGGGAGAGAAACTCCTTGAACCTATCAACATAACTCATCTGAATAAGTTCTATGCATGATTCTCTAGAGCTTTTGCACATATCTTAATTGTCCTAAAAAAAGATCTAAAAATCATAAAATATCTTGAAGTTTTTTAAAAAAAATTTGATATACAATCCTGAAATAATCCCAAAAAAAAGAAAATCGTATAAAGTCCTTAAAAAATGATCATCCTGGTGAAAACCTATCAATGGGCGCCTTGATCTATCTTCAAAAATAAAAAAAAATAAAACAAAAAAAGAAAGAGAAAAGAAACAAATAAATTGTAAAAGAAAAAAAAAATGTGCCTTGGTGAAAACCTGGAAACAAGTTCCTTGGTAGAAAAAATAGAAAATAATTCAAGTGGTGAAAACCTGGCAATTGACGCTACTTGAAACCCATGCACTTATGTTTATAAGATTGTTCCTTTGCGCTATGAACCCTTCCAATTTCCATCTACAAACACCTTGGTCTAAGATTGATCTTTGTCTAGGGCTAGGGGGCATAAACTGTATCCTCCTTTGGTGTGCAATGGTGTTTCTTAGTGGTTCACCCCAAACAATGTCTCTCAACACTTCCCTTGACATCGAGTTTTTATTAACACTTATTAGATATGCTACCTTGAGCTGATGTTTTGTCTACATTCTAGGATTGTGCAATATTTCTCACCTACAGACATGAGTCCTAGCGAGTTAGTGCTTATTATTTTTCATTTTTACGCTTCTCTTAAACTAAAATGATTGAGAAATGTTATGATTTATTTTCTTTATGTGATGATTGATTAAAGATTCTCACTGAATATTCCTTCCTTAGTCTCTCCATGATGTTATGACTAGAGAACTAAGGGCATGGGGCATGTTTTCTTTGATTTCTACCCGTGGGTATCGCTTTGGTGATCCCGGGTGTCTCTTTCTTTTACCCCTTGGTTACTTGGGAGATCTAGAGCTATATCCTTGACTGTTACATTGTGTTTTCTTACGCAACAACAATTCAGGTCATCCTGGACTCTTATGCCCTGATGCATATGGTTACTTGAAACATTAACTTGGAAATAGTGTTTACGTCATCTTGGCCCTTATGCATCGGTGCTTACATATGTTTCCTACAATCTATCCGATATAGATCATATTCATATCCTCATATTTGCGCTTGCACTAGTGACGATTGTATGATCTTGCGATGTCTCTTAATAAGGCTCAATGATGAAAACAAGGACCGAGTAAGATCCCTGCACATTTTACTTGCATTTTTCATCCTAACTTGCATCTTAGTCTTTGCATTGCATCTTATTTTTAGTTTTTGCAGCTTGCATTAGGTGAGGAGAGATTCTTCATCTTATCATTATTGGATACTTTGGTTTTTTTTTTTATTGGCATCCTTGATTCTTTTTCGGGATCAAAAATTGAAATTTGAGTTCATTCTTCTGTTCTTCTAAGGCTTATTTTTTCCCCCTTTGAGGCAAACAATTGATCATTTTTCTTCATAAAGCACTTGCTTTGACCTAATTCTAATGTTATACCTTTCTAGTCAACCTTATTACAACCGGGTCAAATTATCATCGCTTAGTGGTCAAACTTGGTCCAAATACTTTTCTAATCAGTCTTAATCAATTACCAATCATCTTGGACCCTATCTTATCTGGATTTGATAAAATATATCTCATTTTTGCACCTCCTCTACCTCATTTTTTTTTCGATCCCGAGGGGGAAAGAATAACATATCTTTCAAAGCTGCAAATTGATTGTGGCACCATATTATCTTGTCTTTCAATATTTGTTTTAGTGTTTAGTTTTTCTTACTGTGCATTGTAATCTAGCTATCTTTTCTAGTTCTTTTTTGATCAATTTCGATATTAGTTGCCTTATTATGCTTTGTTCGATCAATTTCAGAGTCAAATCTTTATCAGTTACCTTGACATCATCTTTATTTGACCTAATGTGTTCCTAGATCGCTCACACATGAGTCAAAGAGGGGCAAATGTAATAATCAATTTTTTTCATTTATATCCTAAAGTTTGATCACTTTATCCTAAGCTTTATTTAATTAAAAGAACATTCTCCCTTTTAATTAAACAAAAAATCTTTTAATTAAATAATAAAAACCCCTTTATCCTAAGTGCACATAAAAAAAGAAAATAATAAAAAATAAAAATAATAATAGTAATAAGAAAGTGCACTTTCCAATGAGATGGAATGTTTTGAAAATGGTTTTTGCCTCTTTATTTCAACGATTCATTGTTTTGAGTCTTAATATTAGCCTTTGATTTTTCCTCTTGAAGATATGAGCACATGGATCACTCAATATTTAATATCCACCATTGATCATTTCCTTTTGCCTCTTAATCTTGATCGTCCACACATTTCTAATCTCCTATAAAAGGAATCTCTCCTCATTCTTGAATGAATAGAAAAAAATAGAGAATATAGTTGTTGGAGCTCTTTCATCTTGCCCTTTTGGAGATCTTGGAGTTCTTGCATCTTGAATCCTTCTTGCATCCTAGCTCATATTGTATCTTGGTATTATTAAAGCATTACATTATCATTTAGCTTTGTCATCTACTTTCCTGCGTCTATCTTTATTTCATCTAGTTTAGATCTACTTTCCTTGCATTTATTGCATATCATTTTTAGCTTAGATCTTGCATCTCATCTTAGATTACGTTGCATTATCATTTGAATCTTCCATTCTATAGTGCACCTTGTAGGGATCTTTCTTATTAGGTTCATCTAAGAGTCATCATCATTACCTACATGATTCTTGCATGCTATGGATAGGAAGCTATAAGCTACTTCTTGAGACTTCCTCTTCATGGATTCTCTCAAGTGTAATGGTTTGTAGAAGTGTCACATTTTTATCACACACAGACCACCCTCTTCATGGCCTAAATTGATTCCTTGGTAGTTCCATCATTCTATATCTAGTTTGTGGGATTGCAGATACTTCTCCTTAAAGTAACCAAGGAGCTTTTCATTAGGGGATTAATCATCCTTATACAACCATATGTTAATGTATGTTTTAATTTATCAACTGTTCAGGATCCCATGGGATACAAATGTAGAGGAGCCAATTTGGTTTGTTTGTGGTTCATTTTTCTCTGGTGGTTCTTGGTGGGATGGGCACCCTTGTGTATATGGGTCAAGAGGTAGGGCTCCAACTACGAATGCATCTAATAAGTTTTATTCCATGCATCCCTTGTTGTCGATCTTGAAAGTGGAAAGTGTGGATGTAAGAATGGTTTCTAGGTGAGTGAAGGTTCTAGAGGAGCTGGTGATGGTGGTGCCAATGTCAATGCCTGAGAAATGATTTGAATGTGGGATTGAGGCTTCCAGTGCATGATATTACATGAAGGGTTGGGGATAAAAATGGATGGTGACTTCAGTTCCATTATATGGAAATTTGATGCATTGATGAAATGTGGAGGGAATGGCTTAGATGGAGTGGATTCATGGGCAACCAAGGAGGATATTGAATGGAAGGTCAAGATAAAAAAACATGGCATATTGTATTTTTTAATGCTAGGCCCAAATGGATGGGTAGTGAGATGGAACCTTCAAAGGTACGTTTCAGATTTTCATAAGCATTGATAATTTATGACATCATTTGTTATATCTACTTCAATGTACCCCACTTGATTTATGGATTTTAGTGTGCACAAATTTAGGGCTGAACCATTATCTATCATGACCCATTTGACAACAAAGTCATTGACCATAACAACAATATAGAGTAGGGGGTTATGATCTGCCTCAATGGATATCATGTTAGAAGGTTTGAATGAGATAACACTAGATGCTAATAAGTGGTCTACAAGGGCCTAAAATTGGGTAGGTTCAATATCATTTAGTGCAAGTGATTCTTGTAAGGCCTTCTTAAGGATTTATGGGTGGATGGGTGAAGTGAAAAGGAGATATAGAATAAAGATTTGTGTGGTCATATTCCCAAGGTGTTCCAAGAGGTTATATTGGGCATTGAACGATGGAGAATTAGTGGTACATGCGACAGAGATTCTTCATCAACATGTGGTAACTACGCATTGACTATCTACACCTTTGACATGGATAATAATGATAGTGGGCTCAACCTGGGAGATGCAACCAACAAACTTATCATAGTTTCTACAGGGAGTGGTGTAATATTTTCCATTAGCATGATCCCATTTTTTACCTTTTCCTTGGTTCAGGGGTGGATTGGGATTAGCAGGTCCTTTTTTAGTGTTGTGTTGAGCAAATACGTTTTGGTATATCTTGAGGTTTGCATGAGCCAATGTTTGTGTCGGTGGGTCCACTGTGATTTCTTCTCAATCTATGAGATATTGGATGTAATTTTTTAGCTTCATATAGTTTATAGTGGCATGTCCCTTAACATGGTGATAGTCATACTACTCATTCTCTTTATACCAAGTGGGTTTTAGAGTAGACTCATCAAAGGGTTGAGTCTACGGGTACACAATCAGATTGGCCTTGGCCATTCTACGGAAGATGATGTCCAAGGGTTCATCTAAAAGGGTGAGCATGTGCTTATGGGTATTCTGGACCTGAGGTTTAGAATGTCCCCCAGGGATTGATATAGTATTTATTTTATTGGGCATTGGCTTGCAGATGAAAGGTTGCGGTGGCTTTGGTCCAGCTATAACTATTTGGACATGCTTGGTATCTGTGGCACCATTAGTTACTACATTTTTATTCTTGTTCTAGTAAAGTGAATGATTATTATTGGTCCTATCATTTTGTGTTTCCTTATAATATTTGATGGTAATGTCATTTAGAAGGCCCTTTTCAAGGTCCCTTCCTTTTCCTTGAATCTCTTGATAGGTTTGTAGACAATTCATGCGCGTGTGATAGCCTAGCTTGTGGTGTAGATTATCGATGAATATCTTTGTCAAGTTATTTTTAGGGGGTTGATATAATAATCTCTTAGTAAGGTCTAGCCAACTTTGAAGATAATCATATAGGCTTTCTCCACCCTTCTATTTTGAACTACAAAGATCTAGAGAGATAGTTATCTCTCAATTTTATGTATATATTACGATACAAATTTAATGGATAAACTCTGTAAACTTCATGATTGTGCCATGGGGAATCTTGTAAAACCATTCAAGCACCATCCCTCCAAAGCTCTTTGGGAATATTCACATGAGATAGATGTCACTATAGGCATCCTCTTGGAAAGCCATGTAAAATTCTTTAACATGAATGTCGGGATATCCCTCCCCCATATATTTTTCTAATTTGGGAGTTTCAAAGTGCTTGGGGAAGGGGACTATTGTGATGGAGTGGTAAAAAAGATAAGGAAACACTTCATTGAACTTGAAGGTCTTGGTTTTAGTCCCTGCCCAATCCTCCTTGAGAGTATTCTTTATTTCATCCCACTTCGAGTTGACAAGCAGTGGAGTTCGTACCCCCATTACATTGGATCTTGGTGCTTGATATGGGTCAACTAGCATTGGAAAATACAAAGGATTTTGTGGGGGATATTTAGGAGTATGTTAAGGATATTGGTTTTCTTCATAAGCTGGTTTTTTTGGGGTTAGTGGTTGCTACTATTGGGAATAATGCTGCTGAGAGAGTGGAGGTAAGGTCTATTGTGGTTTTGAAGGCCATTTGTAGAAGAGATGTAATGGTTGCAACATTTTGTAGGTTCGGCAAGCGTAGGTTTTACCTATATAGGTTGATTGTGTTCTTGTACTACTATAAGTGGGATAAGTATTCTATAGGTATATGCTTCTAGAGGGTGGAGCAAGGTATTTGATGTGTGTGGGAGCACTTGTTTCTGGGAAGGTGGTAGATTTTGTGTTGTTGTGGATGGCGGCATGACCAAGTCGTTGGTGAATGTTTGTTGTTGAGGCTAGGTTGGTTGTGTGCTAGTACTACTATAACTGGGATAAGTATTCTATAGGTATATGCTTCTAGAGGGTGGAGCAAGGTAGTTGATGTGTGTGGGAGCACTTGTTTCTGGGAAGGTGGTAGAGTTGGTGTTGTTGTGGATGGCAGCATGACCAAGTAGTTGGTGAATGTTTGTTGTTGAGGCTAGGTTGGTTGTGTGAAGGGATTGAATAATTGTTGATGCACTTGGGAGGTAGGAGAATTTGTGATGTGTGAATGTGTAGGAACTCCAAGGGATGTTTAGGATTTATTCCAAGTGGATGATGCTAGCACTTGTGAGGTTTGAGTGGTTTGGGAATCTTGTTGCAAAGTAGGTGTATTAGATTGTATTTGGATGCTACGTTGGGGTGCCAAAGGAATTTTTAATGGTCCTGTTGGTTGGGCATGGAATGTAGGACCTTGAGGGAATAAAGTTTGGTTAAAGGATCTAGTAGGTGGAATACCTGTGGTGAATTTTTGCTATTGTTGCTGTTGTAGTGGAGGAATGGGGAGAGGTAATGATGTTGTTGCCAAAGCGGCCATGGCTTGTGTAGCTAGTGGCTATGTGACAAATGGTTGGTTAACAACAAGATAGGTAGTAGCTAATTGGTTAATGGTAGGTTTAGCGGCTTGGGTAGTAGCGTGCTAGATTGGTTTAGATATTGGAGGTGGTAGAGGACTAGAAGATGAAGCTCCCATAATGGAGAATGAGGTTGAATGTGTCATATTTTACACTATTGGTTGGGTGATGGTTGGTAGGAGTAAATGGGGTATAAATGAGGCAAATTGCAATGGTCTTAGTCATGGATCGACAATTTCTTCCACCACAAGTTGAAACATGTGGCTTGAGATGTGTATGGGATGGGCTACATGGGGTTAAAGAAGGCCAAGTGGAATGGGGGTGCCCTCACATTTAAAATTAGCAAGGATGGTAGTGTGAATTTAGCCTATGATGGCACTGACCATGTGTGCATGTCCAGGGTGACTCATAAAAGATTCCATAGAGATGGTGATAAAGATCTCATCTGGATTGGCCCATACATGTTCAATTTGTACTTGTTGTTGGAGGTCAAAGGAGACCATATCTTGTTGGTGATCAACTATTGGGTCAGACGAACCAGTGGAAATATTAGATTCCATATTCTTCCTCTTCTTGGATTGATTTTATGGTGGCATGAAATGAATGACCTAAGATGAAGGATTGATGTGCAAAGGATGACAGTGGTGATGCAGTTTAATGAGGATTTCCTAGGGACTTAAGGAATGATTTGGTACTGGATGGAAACATGAGTTTATTTTCCTAATGTAGGCTCAAATGGTTGTGGTTTTCCAACCTAAGACAAACTTGTGATCTTTCAGAAGATGGTATTCTTTGTTAATATAAAACAACCTTTAGATCAAGGTGATGAGGTGAAAAGGACAAAGTGAGCTATCCTAGACAATCTTAGTTAAGGAGTAAAGCTAAGGAATGATTTTGATAAGATGTAGGTTCTTAATCAACTCACAAGGATGTGATACTAAGTGGGAGATATTTTTTCTTCATATACTGACTCAGATATTGGATGAGGTTTGATTGATGGGATAGTATTTACCTAAACGTGATGAATAAGGATGATCCTATGTGAGGCCTCATCCCGACCCTTCATAGCATAGATGACATTTTCATATTTTTATTATCATGATGACACACTAGTTTGATATATTAGACTCATTTGGACAGTGAATTCATATCATTAGACCTTATATGATGATATTTTTTTATATCATGTTGATGATGTTAGGATATACTTTATATGTTTAGATTTACTAAGCTTGATGATATGATATAGAGAGTAGATTGAATTGTGCATATTATGTTTTGATTTGGTATGGATTTTATGAAATGTGATTCGAAGTGAGTATGATGTCAATTTAAAATTATATATGATGTCTTGATATGAAAATACTTAAGGATTCTTATGATAGTTGAATTTTAGAAAATTACATAATGATGAGATTTAACAATAGTTGATGAGTATATATATACTTTTGCATGTGGAAATCTAATAGTATATGTCAGTTTAGTTTATGATAAAACTTTTGAAATGTAAAGTATTAATATATGTATTTTATGTTATCATATAT
>MU223823.1:4532272-4542862 GCA_018584345.1 Thuja plicata | reverse complement strand
ATATTTTGGTATCATTACATGTGTCATGTTGTCTTTTATGAGTTGTTTCCTATATGCTGAGATGTTTTAGGTGAGTTAGAATGTATGCAAATGCATGAACATGTTTTTGAATATATGTAAATGTATAAAATGCACATGTATGTGATGTTTATGAGTGTAGGCGATGCACATATTGATGTAGATGCAAAGATGTATGTATGTAAATGATGGATGTGAATGCACTTATGAATGAGAATATGCAAATGTAATGTGTAGATGATAATGAGTTGTGAATGTGTAATGTATATGGTACTAACATCTCATGTAGGATGATGAATGCTAACCAAAAGAACATGTGAAGAATCGAGAGTGAGGATCAAACACTTGTGCAGTCATGATGAAACCAGGACAGTGAAGAAGAACTCCCCAATGTATGAACCTAGGAGAATGCAATGAAGAGAACACCGAATCGCTGCCACAATGCAAGTCTAGAATGAAAATGTAATCCTATGCTAGATGCAATATGAAAATGCAATTCTAGGACATGGTTGTGAGGCCCATTGTAAAATCATCATCATTGAGCATTTTTTTAGAACAATGAAGTCGATACAACCCTTACTGGTGCCACAATGCAACCATGAGGATATGAATATGACTTGCATTAAATAAAATGTAGGAAACAAATGTAAGCACCAAGGAACAAAAGCCAAGATGACCTGAACATTGTTTCTAGTTAATGTTGCAAGAGTACACCAGTATCGAGGCATTCAAAGCCAAGATAACTATGAGTGTGATCATGCGTAAACAAATAGAGCAATAATAGGCAAGGAGATAGTACCGACCTCACCATGGCGTACAAATAAATAAGAACGAGGGATGTGAGGCTTTTCCACCTTAATGCGGGAGTTCTTATCATATACACCTTGTTTATTTTCTTTTTCCAGATCATCGGGACTACACCAACAAGCAGTAGACAAAGAAAATATCAATGAAATTCATGAGAATAGACAACATACAAAGAAATATTCAATCATAGCCCAACTAGTTTCAAAGTTTTTGAATATATTCATGTTTAGAGGTGTTGAAAAATACCGTTGTGCTTGTGAGTGCATTGTGTTTGATTGTTATCAATAGATGTTTATGTTTGAGATATCTTATGTGTGTTAAAAAACATAGATGTGTCCAAAGATATTGTTGAAAAACACTGTTTATGGTGGTGTTGAGAAACACTAGTTTGTGTCAGTATTGAGTTGTCTTGCAAAAGTGAAAAGATTACTGACTCGGGTGTAAACCAAAGATGTGATCAAATGGGGGACCCATGCCCCTAAGTAACAATGACTGACTTGACATATGTTGTGAGGAAAAACTATATTTGGTTTCCCCCAAGCGTATGGCACAGAATCAATGTCAAGTCAGGAGGGTTCACAAAGGAACCAAAGTGTCACGAAAGTGACTAAAAGCTATGTACAAAATAAAGGAAAGAATCGTCAAGACTGAGTGTCGATAGATAGAGCATTTGAGGATAACTCCAACTATAATAAATGTGAGCAATCTCAATAGTATGACAATAGTAGATAGACACAGTGAGAACCACTGGTGACTAACACGAGAAAGATGCTCAAGTGAAGAGATCATAGGACTAGCTATACATTAGTAGGTAGACGCAGTAAGAACCATTGGTGGCTAATGTTAGGGAGATTTTCAAAAAGAGAGAGAACTCAGTATAAGCTAAGCGGCAGTAGGAAGATGCAGTGGTGACTATCATGAAGTAAATCCCAAAAGGTAATAAGACAATGCCCCCTAGACCAGGAGGGTTTCCCCGAGAGTATGACCAGTTTCAATCCATGTAAGTTGTTGTCTTGACAGGTATGTGAAAGCATGCAAATAGCAAATGCAAGTAGGAAAGCGAGAAAGTAGCAAAGCAGGAAAGAAAATGTATAAAGCCAAGTGGTGCTGCAATAGATATAGCAATGTGGAACAAGAGGCGCCTGTTTACTAGGTTTTCACCTTCTTGGCAGAATTTTTTTTTATTTTTTTTCAAAAATCTGCCTCGGGCTACGTGCACAAAAATCCAAAATCTACCTCAATTTCTATGCAACGGGTTGTACAACCTCCTTGGGCAAAATATTTTTGCCACTGATTCAACTTTTGACAAGTATAGGCATGTTTACAATCGTTTTCAATCAAAATGATGATCCAGACGCAATGGTGTAGTCAGATTTGGCTCAAAAGGAGAGCTTAAAAGGCGCTGAGAGAATAATAGACAAACGATAGAAGGAATTTTCAAACTTGCTCCACGCTAAAACAAAGATGAAATGCATCATTTTACTTGCAAAATCAGAGTACAAACATGATCCAAGATTTTCAAAACTAATTCAAATACGATGACAAAAATAGATGTTCTATCCCACAGTGGGCGCCAAAAATGTATGTGGTAAATTTGGCCTTGTTAATCAACCATACACTTCAAAATAATCCTTATTCATCAGATACACACAAAAATGAATATGACATTATTAATCTTGCCTGTCTGTATGATTCGACCTATTTCCTTCTATCCAGATAGGGTTTCGAAATAGCTCTCAAAACAAGAGTCCCACAACCATAGACCAATCTAGAACGAAGGATTTATGCTTCCATGAATGCAATGCAATGATTAATCTAGAAATGAAACATGCAAGATTAATCTAAATGATCCATTTAAATTAGAAATGAGATTAAAACTATGCCATGATTTTAATGAGATTATTCTAGAAATTGAAATTAATCTATTGCAAAATGATATTATTCTTTGTGAGATTATGAACTAAGAATGTAGCAACAATTCAGTATTCTAATAATGCATATGACTAGAAATTTAGGAAGGGTTTTGAATGAGAAATGGGAGTTCTTTTATAGAATCAGAGGTTGTTCAGAATAGAAACTTTCCTTTTTGAAATAAAACAGATAGAAAAACCAGTTCAAATTAGAAAGCTTTCTTTACAAGGAAACAATAAATTGTTTTCCTTTTGTTTTAACTGTTTTCTTTCTTTGATTTTAACTGTTTTATTTGTTTTATCTGTTTTCTTTCTCTTTAAAGCATAGTTAAAGAGAAGTTTCCAATTATGAACAGGAGAGAAGATTTTCTTGACAATATTTAATTAATAAAATAGAATATGACCTCATAATTGCTTTTTCTCAATTATCTGAATAATTAAATTCAATTATTGAAAATGAGGATATTTATTTAATAATTAAATATCATTTAATTCCCTTTTTATGTGTCTTAGCTAAAGAGGGTGAATTTAATTTAATTAAAGTGCTAAGACTTTATAATTAAATTAATTCTTTCATAAGGTTTGTTTAGCGAATAGATATTTAGGAATTAAATATAATGTATGATTAATACAGATTTAGGATTTTCTGCATTTGACACTTAGGTCAAGTAGAGTCAATCAAACTCAGAATTGCCTAGTACAATAGGACTTTGATGATTCAGAAGAATGATAAATGCAATAAAATTGGTTAGAGTTTCAAGATGCAAATTTTGGGTTGTTACACATACTTGTGGATCCAATGATTCGAATCCTCCATAAGGGTTTCTATCAAAGCAAGGTGAATCTATTTATTTACTTTCTTTATCTCTACAATTTCAATTATATTTTAAGGTTAATTCCAAAACTGGGGTTTAACCAAGGACAACACCTCCCACCAAAACAACAAATTTTTTTTTTTGTAGGTACACGTACAAGATAATGAATTACAGAGAAAATTCAGATACCCTTTTCGACCAAATTTCAAGATCCATGAACATAATTTCCACGGAGTAGTGGAGGTCGAGGTTGACATTTTGGGGTACAATTGTGCCCCCACATTTGGGTCAAGGTTGACCTATCTTAGAAAAGAAAAATGTTTCTAGGTTTTCTTCGTCTCTATGTTTTTGTTCCAGGTCTGGTTGCAAAATATCTTGAAACCTGATACAGATATCTGAAAACAACAATTTATAGATCTACTATACTTTGAGGTTAGTACTTGTCTTCAATTAATTTTAATTAAGGTTTTAATCAATTCAAATATATTTCATACTATTCATCCGTAATTATGGAATGTAAGGCTTTCTTCTTTCTTCTTATTTCTGATCGATTGAGGCATTTGTGCACTAACCATTTTCTTATGGTTAATCAAACTGGATCTTTCCTTTGTGAAATTTGGGGCTAGGAGGAGAATCTTATCTTCCCCCAAAAAATTTACATAAATTTATATCATTTCCACAAATTACACATCTCCTCCCACAGACACATCCATTTTTATATCTTACATTTTGGTGAACCCGCGATAGACAACTCTTTCCTTTTGGTGTTAGATTTAGATTTCATGTTAGATATTGCATGCACATTAGATTAGCCTTCTTTTCTGTTCTTGCATTTACATTTTCCTAGTTTAGTTCATTTACATTGCATTGGTGTATGAGCTTTACTACCTCTAGTCCTACTTATAATATCTCAGTTAGAAGAAGTCACAGAATTATGGGTTCCTTTGATCCAAAGTCTTCCTCTCCTTTCCTTAGGGTACAAGATGAAAATTTTATCACTCATGATTCAAATCATTCTATGTAGCATAACTCTTCTCACTCATCTCATGATGAGGATGATGCTTTAAGAATTCCTCCTGAACAAGTCCAAAAACTCTCAACTAAACTTGATAAAATGGGCAATTGGCTTATTCAAGAAAACCATAATCAAGATTCTATTCAGGCTATAGATGCTCTTAAGAAAGTCCTTCATGATAGTGATAAAGGTGTTAATCTCTTGCATGATATTACTCATCTTGTGCATTTAATTGTTAAACCTTTAGCTCAAGAAGCTCAATATCTATGATTCACTCCTCTTGTCACTAGTGTGTAACCTTCTTCCATTCCTTTACCTAGAAATTCTACTTATACTCCTCCTTGAATGACTACATCTCTTAAATTTTCTAATCCTCTAGCTTCAAATTTTCCACTTCCATTTCTTCCTATGAGTGTTCCACCAGTGTCTTTACCTACCTCACAACCTTCTTACCATAATGTTCCTTTTACCTATCCCAACCCTCTTCCAACTATGGTTCCAAGTGTTCCACCAGTTTTGTCTTCCATTCCTACTACTTCCTACACTTTTCCTAGTGTTCCTAATATTTTTATGCCTCGTATTTCTTATAATTATTCCATAATCATTAGTTTGGCTCAAACTATGTCCTCTTTACAACAACAGCTTGCATCATTAACTCAATCCAAGTTTAGTATTCCTGCATGTGACATGGGTAGTTCGTTATCCCAAGACATTATTTGTGCTTTTGTCCCTCAGCAAGCTGATATGCCTTGCCTTGAGAATTATAATGGTAAAGGAGATCCTATCACTCATGTTAAAACATTTCAAATCCTTTGTAGTGACTATGCTCATGACCATAGGATTATAGCCAATTTTTTTGCTAGAAATTTTCATGATAAGGACTTGCAATGGTATTGTTCCTTCCCTCCTTATTCAATTGATTATTTTCCAACACTTGCTAATACCTTTATCTAATAGTTCCAAAATAACATTGGTCTGCAAGTGTCCTTAGCTGATTTGATGTATTGTAAGAAGAATACTAAAGAAAAATTGACTGAATTTATTGGTAGATTTAAGCATTTTTATGCTCAAATTTATTATCATGTTCCTGATATTCATATTCATCATATGTTTATTTCAAATTTGTAAAAGGATATTAGAGATAAGATTCTTCTTACTGAATTTTCCTCTTTTCAACAACTTTGCATAGCGCTTCATCATTATCAATTACAAGTGAGACAATCTAAGAGCAACACTCCAATGGCTCCTATTCCAGTTGATAAAAGTGATGCTTCTCCTAATCCCAACAAGTTTAAGAAACCTAACAACTATTTCAAGATAAATAAGAAATCAAATGCAGTTGTTGCTCAAGTTGTTGTTGTATACAACAATGCCACTTCTACATCCACTGCTTTTCATTTAAATCATATGTTTACTCCTCTTTTTGAATCTTTACATTCTATTATGAGTAAATTTTTGATTGCTAATATCATTTCTTTGCCTCCTATTCAACCTCTTCTTCCTACTACGATGGCGTAAAAATCCTTTGATACCAAAGCCTTTTATCAATACCATCATCAGAATGGCCATGATACTGAGAAATGTTATTCTCTAAAACATAAGGTTCAAGACTTAATTGATTCTATTGCTTTATCTGTTGATAATTTTGATGGTATTAGGAGAAATTTTTTCTCTCCTCCTAATCAAAACTTACAAATATATATGAATCCTTTTCCTACACATGATACTAACACCATTATTTAGCCATCTTTTGTGGATATTGTTTTTGATTCAAAGATGGATTATCTCAATCATATTGTTAACCATGTGGAGCATGTTGTTTTGTCGCAACCTACATCTCAACCCCAACCTCAATCTCAACCTCCTATTCAAGCTCCTCCATGATTTTGAGACTATTAAGGCTCTTGATGGCCCCCTCTACATTTATTCTAGGATTTCTAAGATACCTATGTGTGCTTGTCTTATTGATCCTACTTCCTTAGTAAATATCATCACTGCAGAAATTTTTTTTTATGAAAAACTTACAATGTGATTATTATGATACATCTGATGCATGGATCCTAACTTGTAATGGTTTTCTCTATCCAAAATTTGGTTCTATTAACTTACCTATTGAATTTTGTGGTAAAGCTATGGACACTACCTTCATTTTTGTCCCTACTTCTGATAAGTTTCAGGTTAAGCTTGCTTTGCCTTGATTGACTGCCATTCATGTCATTGCTTCTCCTATCCATAAGTGTATTAATTTCATTCATGATGAAGAAGTGAAAATGATTAATCATAGTTTATATCAACCTTTTAGGCCTATGGATTGTGATACCCTTGACTCCTTTTGGCCTTCATTACCTAATTCATGTTCTTCTCGACTTGATAACCTTTTTCCCTCATATCAAGCCTATAAATATCACAATATTCTTGAGTTAAGCATGCCTCAGATAGATCTTAACCATGATATTTTTCCTACGCCTTCCATACCTCCTTTATCCATTGCTTCTAGTTCTATTAATCAAAATCCCAGTGTTGATTTTTAGCCTACTGAGAGTCCTACTAATCTTCCTATAGAACCTATGAAGGAACCGATTGTGGTTCCTCCTAGTTATCAACGTATTTCAAACAAGAAAAAACATAAGAAATCTTCCAATGAACATCGTAAGAAGCACCGGGCTCATGCTAGGTCCCATGCCTATGTTCTTCAAAATTCTTTACCTTCTTTTGACCAGCCTATGCTTGATGTGTTGGAAGAATTTAATGTTCATAATGATGTTAAGATGAATGATTATGATGATTCTATTCACATATTAGATTCTATTTTGATTAATCTTGATGAAGAAGATACTCTTGATGAGCCTATTGATGCCAATGATGAATATGAGACCATTGATCTTGATACTGATTTACCTCATATGCTTTCCATATAACTGATAATTACACCTAGTTTCAAACATCACGATTCTCAAGAGGATCCTTGTTTGGAACTGGCTGTTATTCCTACTATTTTGGATATAGTCCCTCTTGTGAGTTTCCCACCTTCCCTAAATGATATAGAATAATATGGGGAGAGTAGGTGATGTGCTTGATTGGCTTGTCCTCCATGGTAGCCTTTTATGTGTTTTCCTAAATTGTATTGTGCTTCTCATGTAATGTGTTTGCTAAATATTTGTTAGATTCTTTTATATGACCCTTGTTACTTTTTTGGTACAAGGTGATAAAGGAGTCAAACCTATTGTACAATTCCTCTATATGTATCTCTATTCTTCAATATATTGTTTCTATGTTATGTTGTACATGTGTTATTATTCGTAAATTTTTTCCTTGTGTTATCTACTTGTATTTGCGACATGGTAGCACTGATTGTTTTTGGTCTCCATGTTGTGGTCCGAAAAGACTCTTCTTTGTAACTCTTGAGTTTTCTTTCCTCCATTGTGTTTGTAGTTCTACTTTCTTTGGGGAATGATATCAATTCATTTGCACTAATATCATATACATATATTATCTTATGATCATACTAACCCCACAGTAGGTAGATCCCTTCTGCGTTCTCTGTATGTTTATGTGGTATTTCCCTTGATTTGTCTTCACTTGGGGACATATTCTAGTTGAAACATAATCAGTGGAGTTTTTTATGTTTCCATTAAAGCCATTGCTCTTGTTAAATTGTTAGCAATGACTTTAATGTGGGGGCATATACTCTACTCACTTTTTGCACACACGCACTTTCAAAATATGTTCAAAACTTAAATAAAAAAATTATCCCTTTATGGATTAGAGACTAATTCTTAAAGCATATATTTTTACCTTACAGGATCTCTTGATCCCTCCAGTTTCAATTTACAATATTTTGATCCCTTAAGGTTGGAAGGTGTCCTTAAGACTGGATCTCTCTATGTTTTAACTTTGATCTTTTGGAATAGAATATTCCTAAGGGTAAATCCTTGATGGGTTGACTAGTGATAGCCACATTCCCTAGGCGGTTCAACTCCATCTATCCAATTGCACTATTTTCCTTGTGTGATTCACAATGGGACATAGGTTCTCATTGGGCGAGGTAATCACACCCTCTCTCTCTTTTTATTTGACTGGTAATGTAGCTCTTATTGTAATATTGGGGTTGAAAAAAACTTGAGTCCTTGGGGGCTTGAGGATTGCTGTGTGCCTTTGATTTCAATAAGATTATCTTTTCTTTATGATCTCCTTTACCAAGAGTTTTCATCAAGTCCATACTCTTGCTAAAGTGGGGGATAAATGTATCATTGGAAAATGGAATCTAACTTCCATTTTGGACTAGTTTATCCCTTTGAGTAAGTGGTTTGGGGTCATGTCAAACGCCTTGAATGGGTTTTTGACTTGGATCTAGCTTTTTCCCATGTTTTTCCCTATTTCCCACTTCTCTCTGGATTATTTCTGGCACCTAGATTTGCAAATTTGAGGTTCTTGACCATAGGGTCAAGTTCTACCTTCTAGATCAAGGTCGACCTTGACCCTAACCTAGGTTAGGGTTAACCTTGACCCTAACCCAGGGTCCAAATTTCAAGTTTCCAAGGTTTTCAGATGTCGAGCTTTGGAAATATTTAATTCCCACTTCTGGGTTGACTGTTTCAGAGTCCGAAATAACGAATCTTAAAATTATATTTTAATATAGGTCCACTTTTAGGGGTTGGTGTAATATTTCCAAGGTTTTCTTTCCACTTGCTCAACTATGGACTCAACTTGTCAAAGGCTACTTGAGATCCTAATCCACTCCTAGAATCCCCTAAAGTCATAGGTCTTCAAGCCTAATACTATCTCAACTCCACACTAAGGACCCATTTAGTGCATGGCATTAACTTATCCAGAATAGGCCTATTCCAAAATAAGGGCCTATTCTCGGATTAATTAATTCTAAAAATGAAAGCTGGAATAAGCTATTCTCCATTTGGATCCCATATTGTAGAATTGGAATAAGGATTATTTTTTATTTTTTTAATTAATTTGAATAATATGTATTTTTAACTATTTTGGTTGATTAAGTTGACTACAATAGGAATTTAGTTTTCCCAATCTTGGTCTCTTATATATACAGGAATACAAAATATATATATCTTTGTATTCATTTATATAGATTTCTTTTTTATCATTACTACAGCATAGCATCGGTTCATATACATATATATGTATATAAATAATTACATTCTATATACATATATATGCATTTAAAATCTCCCTAATTTGCTCTTTATCCATCTAGTGGACATGGCATTTTTGGTTTATATATATAAATTTATACATATTATATTATGTATACATTTATATACATATCCTTCCTTACAATTATGTTAACGTAGATATTTAGAGACCATGTTCACAATGACTGATGTATTGCTCCAAAAATTTGGCTTAAGGAATTTTTCAAATTTTGGGCTAGCACTGTTAGCACCACAGTTGCGATTGTTAAGAGGATTTTATTAGGCATAGATATATGTTGAATTATGGTCTATTATATATATATGAATACAAAATATATACTTTTTTGTCTTCATATATAGAGATCTCTATTTGAGTATTATTATAGCATAGCATCTGTTCATATACATATATATGTATACAAATAATTACATTCTGTATACATATATATGTATTTTAAATTTCTCTCAAATATGATCTTCATCCATCCAGGGGACATGGTAATTTTTACATATATAAATTTATACATACTATTTTATGTATACATTTATATATATAACCTATATAGCATTTGTGTTACTATGGATATTAAGAGGCCATGTAATGTCTGCTGCAATGCCCCGATCATTTGGATATAGGAATATTTTCAAAAATCTCTTCCTTATACTAGGTATTTTATATATGTTTTGTATAATTAGGCTTTTAGGCTATAGCTTTTTTATTATTGTTCATTCTAGACCTTTAGCATTTTGATTAGAGGTTTCTTATTATCTCCAGTGTATTGATCTAGGATTTCTAGGCTTTCTTTGTATTAACAATTGGATTTTTAGCTCGTAATCAGTCCATAATAATAGACATAATTAAT
>MU223823.1:4433526-4458787 GCA_018584345.1 Thuja plicata | reverse complement strand
CTCATTTCTTATAAAAGGAGAGCTCTCTCCTTCATTTTGATATCTTAGGTTTTGATGCTAAAGTTATGCTGCAAGTTTTCTAGGTCACTTTGGAGCTTCTTGAAGATTTAGAGCATTCTTGGCTTTTACATTTACATGTTATCATAGTTTCATTTCTTGCATTATCATGACATTCTTAGCTTCGATTTCCTTTATGCTTTAGATTAATTCATCTAGCTTAACTAGGAGGTTTTGTAGCACTTGTTCTTTCATTTTCATAGCTTAGATTGCATATTCATCTTAATTTAGCTTGCATTGCATTTCATTTTTTATTCTTGAGGATATTGGCATTCTTGCCCTTGTCTTCATTGAATCTCCCATTGCATGGTTTATTAGCAAGGTTATAGGCTTCATAGCTCTAGCTGAGAGCATTCTAAAAACCCTTGCACTCCATGCCTAGGGAGCTATGGATCGATTTTTGAGACCTCATTCTTGAGTGTTCTTGAATGTAAGGATTCATAGAAGTGTGACACAATTATAGCACACACTGTGCATTGACCATTGTGGTTTGATCCCTTTTCAATAAAATAATGCTCTTTCGTTATGACTTACTATTATTCTTTATGACTCTTTGGTCCATGCCTATGCCTAGAAAGTATGATAAATAAAAATTCCATACAGTCTCAATGCCTAAAGGATGATTATGTTGGCTATATTTTCTTACTTTAACTACGTGTTGGCCTTTCTTTTTTCTTTTTGGATGCCAGTCCAAATCTGATAGAATTTCCATTAATTATCTGGAACTACACTTGACATGCATTATTTATACACTAGAAAACTGATCGAGTCTTTCACTCATTCATTTCCAAATGGTCAATCTGTGTCTAGAAAACAAGCATTGAGGATGTTGTATACTACATGTTTTGATGTGTTTTTTTAAGTTATTCTTCCTCATTCGTGATGCTTTTTATTTGGAAATCTTTGCACAAACTTTGTTGGCTAGGTTTAATTGAAAATTTGAAACTTCTTACTATGGAATCAACACCTTCTAGTAACAGTCTAATGATACTTTTGGTATATATGACAGTTCATATGAATGAAATTAGTCAAATTATTCAATGTACTACTCTGGTGAGCTAAATTCTCTTGCTAAAAATAGCTTGGTGGTTGTCCAGTTGTTAATTTTCCATTCTTATATGAGCTATTAGGCCCTGCCACTCCATGGGTCAATGGATTTTGATTTTGTCACTTTGTATAAATTAACAAATTAATATGCATGTGGAGAAGACATTCACATTACTGGATGGAAGTCTTGTTTTGCAACATAAAATTTATGACAAGCTATGATGCCTATGAAGGCATGCAGTTTGCTACGTTCCACTGAGTTCATTTTTGGGGAAGGGAAATATAGAAGTGTGCAAATGGGACACCTATGGTGACAGGTAGATGAGAAGAGGGGATTGGGATAGTGACCTAGGGATCTGACATGCCTGAGCTTGAAAACCTAATTAGAGAGAACCAACATTGTGAAAATGATCTGAATTGCATTTTGTTATGTATTTATATGATATAGCTTTGGTCTTTTATCGTAGAACTTCTGACATCAGAATTTTGTTATCAAAAACCAAGAACTGATGATAGTAATAATTTCAAGCATTATTTATTTGATTATTTTCAAAAGAAGAGTCAGAAAATTCATATGCTCTATTGCTAGAGTGCATAATATGAGTGGCTTATGCTTAAATTGTGGGTACTTGCTTTGAAACATCTAATTTGTTTTGATTTTTTTATGCTTTTACCTTGCAGGAGTGATGGCTTTAAGTGCAACAAGTGCATATTGTGATCCTTCTGAGGTTGCAACTCATATCTTACCAAATGTTGTTGTTCATATTGTTTTTGATTAAGGTAAAAATAGGTTTTGAAAGGAACTCGAAACCTTTTACAATAGGATAGTAAAGATAGTCAATGAAAACCCTTACAAACATGATATGCCTGCTTTGAGAAAAAGAGCAGGACCCATACAAACAACCCAAAACCTGATGAAATAGAAAACCTGACAAAAAAGCACAGTTACCAACTAAACTACCAGCAAAAAACTAGTAGACCATCCAGCGCAGCTCCTAGCTTAATGCATTTTTTCATAGGCTTCCTCAGCCTCTTTCTGGATGTTTTCCATCAATTCAATAGACTCCTTTAGCTTTAGCATCTTGTTAGGGATCTCAAGAACTTTTCTTTTGATGCCTCTATGAGTTCTAGAACTCGGGCCCCCACTCTCAATATCACCCTCCACCATGAAAGAGGTTCTTTCCAGCAGACTCATTTCCAGGTAGGCATATAAAGCTTTGAGCTTCTAGATAGAAACTTTCAGCCCTTCATTACTATGATTCAGAATGATATTTATCATGTGCCCATTATTACTAATCTGGGCTTTCATCTCATTGAGCTTATCTTCCATAATTTCAATAACCCTAACTATAAGATCATCATCTTTATTTTTGTTGTTTACCTTAATCTTCACCTTGTTCTCCATTTCCACCATTCTAGAATTGATAGGCTCCATAGCTTCTTGCATGTTTTTAAGGTGCAATTTCATCATATTCATTTCCTCCCCAATCCACTTCTCCATGTTAGCCGCATAATCCTCTGTACTTTTTGGGATTCTCTCATCAGCCTCAAAACCTACAATTTTGTAGTCAGAGTCAAGTTTTTGTTTTTTCTTCTTCTTTCCTTCTTTCCTAGGGATTTTTTTCTCCTCCATTTCATTTTCCTTGTTCCCCTCCTCCTCTTTTTCTTTTTCATTCTCTCCATCTTCGTTCTCTTTTTTTTCATCTTCCTCATTCTGCTTGAGGTTGTCCGCTTCCTTCTCCCTGTTCTCATCTTCCTCATACAGATTAATGTCATCCACTTCTATCTTGTCATCCCCTTTATTGGAGACCTCATCGTCTTCGGCCTGGTTCATCTTAGGGTTAACCGAATCAACCTCATCAGTCTTAAGCTCTTCCATTTTTTCCTCATCCTGGGTTTTATCCTCTTTGTTGCTTTGGGTATTAAGGCTGATCTCTGTCTCTTCCTTAGCGATCTCCATTTTCTTCTTTCTATGATCACTCTTCTTAGTTTTCACTTTCTTAATAACCCTGTTCAGCTTTGTGAACTTCCCTTTGACCCCTTTAGGGATAGGGTTTGAGACTTGATTTTTTACATAATAAAAAATAAGCAAAATAAAACCTTCATGCAGAACAGGGTTCGAAGCTTTTTTCTTGTGTTGAATAATACTATTATTCAGAGAGCTGAGGAAGTAGTAAGGGAAAGAAACAAACTTCTGGTACCTAAAATGATTCGCAAGGATGAAATGGAAATTATAGATTTTTGAATACCTACCATCTAGAGTAAAGTATTCGATCATCATAGTGAGGATGTTAGCCTAGTGGCTTTTGATCTTTTTTATGTCTACATAATCTCCCCTGCTCTTGGTCAAAAGGGCTTTCTCTTCTTCATTTTTTAGGAAGATCTTGAAGCCTTGAGTTCCCATCCTCTTATCATCTCTATACAACTTCATTCCTTGAGCAAGAATGCCAATAATTTCTGAGATGAGATTCAGGGTTAGCGGGATAGATTTTCCCCACAGATTCACCCTTCCATTCTTCCAACCCTCTATAAATTTCTTCGCGATTTCCTTATCTGAACCATGCAACTATTGCATGAATATCGTAACTCCCCCATTTCTAAGTCTTCTCCAAACCTTCCTCTTCTTCTTCCATTTTGAGCAATCCATCAGCTCCTCCCTCTTCAAACCCCCCCCATTGTTGAAAAATTTTGAACTAGCAGGCTACAGTTTGACAGAGAATAGAGCATAAGATTTTTTTAGTTTTTCTTGCTATTTGTGACCCACAATCCATGTGAGTAGTCAATTTCTTTCAAACCCACAAGCCTCGGCTGACAGTAGATAGCATAATTAAACTTAGCTATCATAATCATTATTAATACTTATTTGCAGTAAGCCTTCATTTTGATTCACTTTGTCGTACTTGATGAGATGCAAAATCTCAAAACTTAAATCTACCTCCCCATTCCATGATGTCATTGAATCACATTTAACACCCATGTTGGCTAAAATTTCTACAACCCTATTTCCTTCCTTGTACACATGGGAAATGGAACACTCTTCAAAAAGAAGCAAAGTCGATTTGATTTTGTCTATTATGTGAGCTATAGTCCAGGAAGCTTTAACATTGCCTTTGATGCAGTTGATGATGTTTAATGAGTCTCCCTCCAACCATAATTTCAAAATTCCTTTTTATTTAGCCTGGTTAACAACCATAAGAGACGCCATTTCTTCAGCTACATGGTTCGTTTGATTACCAAAAGGAGCATCTATAGCTCCCAGACAATTCCCAGCACTATCTCTTATACATCTGCCGCCTCCAGCTTTTCCTGGGTTCCCCTTAGCAGCTCCATCAAAGTTGCCTTTCACCCAACCATAAGGTGGAGTAGACTATCTTGTATTTTCCCTCTTGTCTTTAGTCTCTTGATTTCCAGGATTCCCCCAGTCACAACTTGATATTTCCTGAAGATTCAAAATGTTACTCCTCTGAGGAAAAGACACATTAAAGTTTTCCAGCATTCCTCTTATAATATGATTAGCCACTACTGAATGGGAGGATTTTTTTTCTCTGAAGACCCTATTATTCCTCTCTTTCCAAATCCTCCAAGAGAAATGAGGGAGGAAGAGCTTCCACATCTCCTTGTAGTCTTTACCTTTTCTAGGGCATATCCATTGAGTAATCAGCTCCTCAACACTGTAAGGTTTGACCCACTCCACATAAAAATACTTAAACACTAAGTCTTAAACTTGATTAGAGAAGGGACAGTGTATTAATAGATGGTTACATTTTTCAGCTTCAGAGAGACAAAGGTAACATCTGTTGGGCATTATGAAACCTCTTTTATGGAGATTTTCCACCGTAAGGATTTTATCCTGAGTCAAGAGCCAAAAAAACATGTTAATTTTAGGGATAAGGTTAGAATTCCAAACCTGAGCAGTAAGAGGCTGGGAGCTACTATTGAGCAGAAGGGCCAAAGCCAAAGCAACTAAGAATTTTCCATTAGGTTCTGAGCTCCATATCAAAGAATCTAGAGCATTAGTAGGAAACCAAGAGTTGAGTTGGGCATTGATTTAAGCTAGTATTCCCTTAAAGGTACCAAGGTCAAACCATTTTTCATTAATCCAGTAATCTGCCACCTTTTCTCCCATAATATTTTGGCAATCAAGAATATCCAAGCTCCACTCTTCATTCTCTTTAAGGGCTTTATTTTCCAGCCATTTATCCTGCCAGAAATTTATCCTCCTACCATTTCCTAGTTTCCATATCACTCCTTTTTTTATTAGCTCTTTACCTCTACTGATACTATTCCATATAAAGGATCCAATAACTTCCTGAGGGTTATTAAGCATGTCCTCAAGAGAGTGGATATGGTATTTCCTTTTCAGAATAGAATTCCATTCCTTTTCTTCCTCAAAGATTCTCCAGCACTATTTAGCTAGGAGAGCCTTATTAGTATTCTTTATGCTTCTGATCCCCAATCCTCCCCATTTCTTAGGTTTACAAACCACCTCCCAAACAACCAGACTAAATTTTTTTTTTTCCTCCACTCCCGACCATAAGAAATGCCTTTGGATTTTTTTAATCAGTTTAGCATACTTACTGGGGATCTTGAAGAGGCTTAGAACATAAACTGGAGATTTTGAAGAGTAGACTTAAGGAGTGAACTTTCCCAGCTAGGCTGAGGGTAGCTCCTTTCCAGCCAACAAGCTTATTGTGAAATTTATCAATGATCTTATTCCAAAAAGTATCATCAGGTTTAATGCAAAGAGGGAGGCCCAGGTTAGGATTCGGGATAGCCCCTATCTTACAGCCTAATATAGAGGAAATCTTCCTTTGTCTATCAACAGGTGTGTTGTAGAAAAAGAGGGAGGTTTTAGCCTAATTTATTAGTTGGCCTGAAGCTCCAGTATAAGTATTCAGAGCCATCTTCACATTTCTTGCTTCTTTAACTGAAGCTTTCCCATCATTATAGTATCATCAACAAATTGCTCATGCGAGCATCTCAGCTGGGCCGAAGAGGGTTGAAGACCAATGATCAAACCTTTGTTCACAAGGCTTTGGATGAATCTACCCAGACTCTCTGCCATGATAGCAAACAATATTGGGGAAATGGGGTCTCCTTGTCTCAGACCTCTAGTAGGGTGGAAGAAGTGAGAGGAGACCGTAGTAACCAACTACATAATGAGTTTGATCACTCCCTCGTCAAAACCAAAAGAACTCAAAAATCAGTGGAGGAATTCCCATTCCACATGATCATAAGCTTTGGACAGATCCAATTTCATCAGAAAACCTTGTTTCTTGGACGTAGAGAGAGAATGGATGTTCTCATGAACAACCATAATCGAGTCCAGAATCTGCCTCCCTGGCACAAAGCCATTCTGCTGAGGAGAAATCAAATTAGGAAGGATGCTCAACAATCTTGAAGTAAGGACTTTAGATATGATTTTATAAAAAGAGCTGCACAAACTTATTGGTTAAAGCCATCCACAGTGTCAGCTCCCAGTTTTTTTGGAATAAGGGCTATGAAAGTGGCATTGAGCTCTTTGAGGATAGTTTTAGACCCAAAGAATTCCTTAACTCCTGAGCACACATTTTTACCAGTAATTTCCCAGAAGTGCTGGAAAAAGAACATCTGAAAGCCATCCAGCCCCGAAGATTTTTCTCCTTCAAAAGATAGAATGGCCTTCTTAATTTCATCTTCCTTAGGAATAGCCTTGAGAAAAGAGTTTCTCTGATTATCTAGTATTCTAGGAATACAGTCAAGAAGTTTACTCTGATCCCCAAGACTAAGATTTTGGTCTTTAGTGAGAAGGCCCGCAATGTACTCCATCATCTCCTTTTTGATTTCCTCTTCCTTAGTGATGATTCCTCTAGGAGCTGATAAGGAATGAATCTTGTTTGAAGCTTTGTGTTTGAGGGAAGTAAGGTGAAAGAACCTAGTGTTCTTATCTCCATCTTTGAGCCATAATGATCTAGATCTCTGTCTCCAGAAGGTTTCCTCTTTGGCAATTATATTATGGCAATCCACAAGAATCTATTGTTCTTTAGATCTCAAATTCTCTGATAGACCCTCAGATTGGATTTCCTCTTGAATTTCTTTTAAATCCATTTTAATTTTATCTTTTATTTTGAAGATGTCCCCAAAAAAATTATTGTTCCAACTTTTGATATTTTTCTTGACATTGGCCAGTTTCTTAGCCATGATGAACATTGCTGTACCATCCACTTCAATGTTCCACCATTCCTTAATCTTCTTCTCCAGGTCAGGATGATCAAGCCAAATTTTTTCAAATCTGAAAGGAGCATTTCTTTTACCATCAAAAGGAGAGAAGGTAAAAGAGATAGGGAAGTGATCCGAACCTATTCTTGAGATGGAAGAGAGGGAGCAGGAAAACCAAGTGTACCACTCTAGGTTGATCAGTACTCTGTCGAGCTTAACTTGAATGAGATCAGCTCCCACTCTACGGTTGGACCAAGTGAAGTTAATGCCTTCCAAATCAACGTCCATCAAGCCTTCATTTAATATAAAGTCCATCAGATCCATCCTACTGTCCACCTGAGATAAATTACCTCCAAACTTCTCTTCCTACTTCAAAGGAGTATTGAAATATCCTATTATCTGGATATTAGAGTTGATATAGGTCTGCTTTACACTCTGGAGTTTCTTCCAGAGTTTGAGTCTTCCATTTTTCATATTTGGAGCATAGACATTTATTATGATCCACTCAAACTTGTCTTTAGTACTTTGAAATTTTGTAGCTAGGAAGTTCTTGTCTTCTTTGATCAGATTACAAACTAAAGAGGCTTGGTTCCAAAAGAAATCCAAACCCCCCAAAGCCCCATCTCAGCTACTACCCAAATAGGCTCTATTTTTTATCAATTTTATTTTTTAAATTTTGTCTTTCGACATTTTGGTTTCTTGAATCAAAAGCATGTCTAACTTGGAATCTCTAACTAAGTTTCTGACTACATCTTGTTTATGAGGACCGTTTAATCCTCTAACATTCCAGGAAATAATCTTCATTATTAGATTGGTGAACATACCTGCTGGATGGTGAGCTACCTACCATTCGCAATATTCTGCTTTGCTTCTTCTTCCCTTTGAGATTTTTCTTATTTTCTTCCTCTCTCATTCTCAGGAGAGCCTATGTCTGCTTTCTGCTGGCTTTTGCCTCTTGTCTGAACACCAAATTTATGGCTACCTCCTTTCTTTTCCAGCTTGATTGTTGAATTCCCCATAAGAATGTACTATGATTTCTTTCTAGATAGTTTTCCCAGAATGTTTCCTATTGGAGTAGTAGATCCTTTCTTTCCTGAGTTATTATTATTTTTTTTCCTTCTTGGTTTTCCAAGAGTTTTTCAAACCCTCCTCTTCACCATTATTCAACCTACCCTAAGGTGAACACAAAGGATTAGGAAGAGGAGCAAAAGTTAGGGTTCTCATTTCTACTTTTATGTCTTGATTATTGTCTTCCCCTTCTATCTCCTTTTCCCTACAACCCTCCTTGTTAAGGATCTTCCAATCTTCCATTCTTGGGGTATTTTCCTTCTCTTCGGCTTTATTTTGTTCTCCTCTTTTGTCCTATTTTGAGTTCTGACTCTTTGGTTCTTTAGCCTCTTTTTGATTGCTTTCTCCTGCTGGGATGGGTTTTGTCTCCTTCTGAGGCTAAGTTTCTTTAGCAATATGTGAGGGGTCCATCTCCTTTTTTTCATTTTCCTTTGTCTCCTGATCTTCTTTATTTGGAAGAAGAGAAATGACTTCCTCATTTTTCTTTTTCCATTCCATCCTAGCTCCTTGCGGCTAATATTGCTCCTTATTTTCTTCCTTGTTTAGTTTCAGAGGGTAGTTTTTTGCCCAATGACCCATTTTTTTGCATGTAAAACATGCAAAGGGCATTGAATCATATTCGACTTCCTGGGTCCAGGTTCCCAACTTAGATTTTAAAGTCAGAACTTGAGGAAGTTCTACATTTTGTTGAATATTCACACAAATCCTAGCATAAACCTACCTTGATCTAGAATCTGTCATAGGATCTATGGACATAAGTTCACCAAATACATTAGCAAACACCATAAATATATCCTCATGCCAATATTCCAGGGGCAACCTTGGTAGGCGGATCCAGACTGGTGCAGCCTTGAAAAAACTATCATTGTAATCTAGGCTTGTCATCCATTTTTGAAGGGACAGAGAATGCTTCCCCATCATCCAAGGTCCCCCACATAGAACATTGGAAATATCTTCTCCATTCAAAAACTCAAATGAAAATAAACCTTTGGGCATAGCCGCTACATCCACTTGACCTTTCAGTTTCCATTTCTTTTCCACAAAAGACCTAACAATGTCTATATTTGGTCTAGGACCCAAAACTTTTCCCACCAAGCAAGACGCCATAAGAGAAACCGTATGGTCCATTAGCTCATCAGGGATATCTATCCCAAAGGCTCCTTTGTGAGGATCATTTAGGGTATTAACTTTGGGGAAAAGGGATTTCCCTAATGATTTGATACCAAAAAGACTCGCCCATTTCCTAAGTTTCAAAGGCTGACCATTTTCCTTACCTTCCCCTGAGTCAGACTCGTGCTTTGAGTCTATTTTCTTCTTTTCCTCCAATCCTAGAGATGATTTGGCATTCTTTGTGGAGCCCAATCCTGGGCCACCCTCATTCTTTTCTGCGCATAGCAGTCCTTGTTCCATAAGCTCTGCTTCCCCCGACAAGATTTCCCCTGCTAACACAGGACCTTCCACAGATCTTCCATCTACCATCTTTCCTCCATCTTCGTGACTCAAAAAAATCATTCCCACTCTTTCCTCCTCTCCTCTGCCTACTCTCTCCCACTTGCTCCCCATTCCTTAGCATCAAAAATATGGATTATTTGTTGTTCATAGTGTTGACCCAGACAGGTAATTGAATTTGAGATTCAGAGGGAACTTCATCAAAATTCAAAGTTATACACTCAAGAAAAATCTAGAATGTATGTTGTTTTCTCAGAGGGAATGCACTTAGTGGAGTTGTTATTGCGGTTTCAAATACTAAATAAATTTAATTAACATCTTAACAGGCTAAATCTCATATTAGATTTACTTTGGGATTCATGAATATCCATATTCTCACTATTTGCATCTACTTTGTGTCTTTTCATCTAAGCGTTTTATAATTGAAAAATGTTGTTGACCATAAAATGAAAGATAAGAAAGGAACCTTCTTAAGACTCCCAAGGTGACATCACACGGAGCGATTTTGTTTACCCTAAGGATATGAATCAAAGAGATAAATACGTGCAAAAGAAAAAAAAGTTTGTGAAAACTATTTAACAAGAATGTTCCATGTAGCATAGTCTTGTTTCTTGGGATGAAAAACCAAGACACCAAGAATTATAGAAAGGTTCCATGATAGGAGCTTCCAAGATCAATAAGTGTGTGAATGTCTCTGGCTTCATAATGGTAGCAGGTAAAAAAATTCCAAACTGATTTAACAAATCCTCCTAAAACATTAAAGGAAAAATAGTGGAGAGATGATACATGCAGCTTAGTCAGTTTAAAATATTTTCAAAAGTTGTTGAGAAAAGTGTCATGTCCAAAAGTTTGGCAAAAACACACCAACAAAATTTTTTTAAAACACACTAAAGGGAATGGTTATACTACCTCAAGGTATAGCAAGTGCACGCAAAATAGTGCATAGGTGAAATAGTAAAAGTACTATCCTAAAAGGATCCCTAAACTAAGAATCACAATCGATACTCAAATCAAGGTGGTTGACCAAAAGTCAACCAGAGGTGACCAAAAGTCAACTATATCTCGAAATATGTGAAAGGGAGGTACTAGGGCTTGCTAAGTTCTACGGAAGGCTTAGGCACACAATCTGAGATGGTTGACCAAAAATTCAACTAGAGTTGACAAAAAAGTCAACTATCTTTGAAAGACATGAAAAAGAAACCCTAGGGTCTAGAGGCTATAGAGAGCACCGGGTTTGAAAATTGACGCAAACAGTCAAGGTTTGAGCATGGTTGACCAAAAGTCAACCATTCATGATATCGGACAAAAGTAATGGTAATACCCTTAAAAAGTTAATCGTGAAGATAAGGGACTGTCTGCACCCACTTATTGACAAATAACATCATCTAGGTTATTAAATTTAAAATGGATAATTTAATAAATTAATTATGTTAAAAAATTATATTTAAAGTTTATTAATAAATTAACTCCTTTAAGTCCAATCAAAATAAAATCTAATTTAATTTAATAACAAAATTAAATCAAATCTTATTTAAACATATCTAACTAAAATCTAATCTAAAGCAAAAATCAAATCTAAGATTAAATAAAATCTAATCTACAATAATATATTAAAGCATTAAAGAAACTATCCAACTATATTAATCCTATTTTAAAAAAAATGATAACTTAGCCAAAGAATCTAAAGACAAATACATTATTAAGACTATAAGATAAAAAAAAAAATATAAAAGAATGCATAAATTTGAAAACTAAATCTAATATTATTAAAAAGAATCTGATCATCTATTTACACTAAATAAATTTGAGAAGGCCCAAAGCATAAGTTTTTGTTAATAAACTATCTCCATGAGATATCCCCAAACCCTAAAATCTATTAGGGCAAGGGCGACAAAAAAAAAAGTTTGCATTAGCGGAGGAAGGAAATACCGTAGAGTGGCGTGGCCCTAGGAGAGCCAAAGACAGAGGGGGGGTTGGTGGAGGGACCTACACCGGCGACAAAAAAAAGGAAAACAGGCGTGGGCGGTGTTGTGAAATCGGGGCAGAGCGACGGCGAAAACTGAGAGTAGGGAGTTGGTAGAGCGGCGCCCCCCTACCCTACCCACCAGAAATTTTTTTTTTAAAATTTTAATTTTGTTTTTACTTTGTTTTATAAAACAAAATATTTTCTATGCATTTTAATTAAGAAACATTTAAAAGATTAGTTTAAAATAATAATATATCCCCTTTTTTATAATAGAATAAAAAGGATTTATTTTACTGGTGAAAATAAACTCTGTGTCAAAACAGAGGACATTCAGAGAAATATTTTTTCAAATTTTATTTGATGGCAATAATCTATATTTAATTACCAATGCTTTGATATAAGAAAATTTTAGTTTAGACCATTTTTATTTTTGAAAGAAATTTATAAATTTCTGTAAGTGTAGAAATGGTTTCATAAGGACATAAAATAAAATAAGTTCATATAAAATAGAACTTCTTCTCAAAGGATAGATTTCTCTTAAGTACTAATGCAATAATCATAAATTAAGGTTACCACTAAATTGCATAGTTCATTAATTCTTAAAAATTCTATGAGCACAATGAGATAAATCTAACTATTGGACAACTATTGCACACAAAAAAAATTAGAGATCTATTTTACCTTAATATTACATGAATCTTACTATTAGGTAAATTAATTCCAATACCAAGATTTTAAATAGGATCATTCTTAGAAATGTTTATTTATAAATTTGCATCTAACTATTCAAGTAGGAAATTTAATTATTTCCATTGAGAAAATTAACAACCTTTAATGATTTTGGAACTTGATAGTTATAAGGTTTGAACAAAATATATTAGCTTATGACTATCCAATATTTTCCCCAAGAAATATCAAACACACAAAATATTAATTCTAATAATCTATTTCAATTTACAAACAAGGTATGATCACCACTTTCCATAAAATCTTCATGTTTCAATCTTGAGTAAAAAGTTTACATATCATATAAGGTTACAACTTTCATATGGTCTTAATACAATTTTAAAATAATAAAATTCTCCTACAACATATGGTGCATTTTTCTTAATGACCTCAATGCAAACTTGGTACAATGATATTTCATTCAAAATAGGTTACCAATGATCATATTAAGTTGTTACCATCTTTCACTCAAGGGTAATTTTCAACTTCAAGCTCCATCAGGAACCTGTAAGATCGGGTTGATCATAGAGGCTAACCTCCCAACCTAGGCCTTTACAAGGCCACCCCCAAGCTTGGGGATCCAATATGGAACGGGATAGAAATAAGATTTACTGAACTTGCATAAAGTAAAAATAGGAAATACAAACACAAGAAAGCCTCCCATCACATGGTTGAACAAGAGAAAGGTCTCCAAGAGGCCTTCCTGAAATAGGGGTAGTGGTAGACCTCATAGTAGGAGAAATATAAGCATTAGAAAATAAAACTCAAGCCACACATGGACCTGATATGACCATCTTCACAAGATGCAGTCATGAAATAACCTCCTTATGCCCCCGGGTGCCCTTAGGCACAACTTGGAATCATGGGTATCGTTAAACCCTATGTCTATCCCTCCACACATGGGAGAATCTACACTAAAATTGGAATCATTTCCAACTATCCCCTCAAGGTTACTCTGCCCTCCCAAGGGTGAGTGTGCCTTGAAGATACACATCCAAAATTTAACACAAAACAAAATACCATTAAAAAAAATAAAAAATTTCAACTTTGGAAATTGCTTAAAAAAATACATAGGACTCCATTAATGAAGTTTCAAGCTCAAGAACACACATAAACAAAAATAAATTACTTTAAAGAGATCCAACCTTAATCTAAAGCTAAGGTGAGAAGAGAAATTATGTTGAGCTATCCTTCCTAAGATCCTTCTCCAAAAGCTCCTTCAAACTGAATTTTGTCTCTAAAGGTAGAGAGTTGGTGAACACTCAACTCATCCTAAAATATTCCCTCAATAAGATAACCTCCAAGACTAACCAAAGAGTCAAGACACTAACCAACCCTTACTACCCACTTGCCTTAACTTTCCAAGGGTGGAGTCAAATGAAACTTGGGAAGAAAAGAGAGTGAGGTTAACCAAAGTTATACTCCTCTTCAAATTCACTCAAGTCTGAAAATGACACTTTAAGGGAGAAATAAATGAGTTTAGAGGCTCATTAATGACATAAAATGATCCCTAACCCCTAGGGTACAAAGTTGGGTAGCTAAAACTTACCTCAGTTACCTTAAGAGAGCCCAAAAGACCCTCCTAAACTTTCCTTGAAGTTAACCCATTGATTTCTAAGTCAAGTAGACTTTCTAGAAACTTCTAACCTTTGGATAAGCTTGGGTACTACACATAGGTAACCTTAGTTAACCATATACTAAACCATGGTTCTCTTTACTATCCATGTCAACATAAAATTATAATAATTACCAAATTTGGTACATTAATTTAAAACAAATAACATGACTCATTCACATTAACATTTAATAATCTAATTACACACATGCAAACCACATTTACGAATAAACCACATAAACGATGAGGTCCATGTTTCTTTATATAAATAGGTCCTTGCAATGCACAAAATTTTACATAGGTTTCAATACTAGGTCCCCAATTTAGATCCATGGTCAACTCTCCCTGCACACTCATTGCACACACCAGTAGGTCCAAAACAACATGATATGAAATAATTACACGACATCAATAATATACATGCATATAAGCCACATCTGCATTAGAACTGAAATAACATAGAATCAGTTTTCTAAACCAAATTCATCATATTACCTTCATACATTTAAAACCCATATAAGACATCATCATAAACTGAAACTGAAATGTAAGCAAAACCTGTGGCATCTCAAGTGTACCCTGATTACATAATTAGGTACTAACTACATAACATAGGATTCAACAGATCCTTAATACATAAAAGTCTCCAATAGTCAAAGTATGTCAAAGCATAAACTTCTAAAAGCATGAATAAAATTAGTAAAACTATGACAGTCTAATGTAGGTCTCACAAAAAGCTTTAACAAGAAGCTCCAATGTGTGAAATATTTGGTGTCTTGGAAAAAACTCAGAGAAATAATCAAAGTACATAGAAATGAATTGTGAAGGAGAAATTGAAAAAGATCCTAATATTTGTCAAATCCTTTCAACCAAGAGGAAAATTGGAAATATTCAACTCTATACTATCAAATGGCTTGTAAAGACCAAGAGCTGAGCTTTTCGACATTTTTTTGGTAACCTGGGTTTGTAATCAATTCAACCAACAAAGTGTTTTTGGAAATAGGAAGAATTAGAACTGGCAAAAGAAAGTCTTTAATGTTTCATAGATTACAAAGGAAATATTGGCATGCAAATGCCAAAATAAAAAAATTCACAAACCTTAGATAGGTTCCATCTTCCTCATCTTTGTCCATAAGTGTATACAAGTTAATGGATGATTTGAGATTATTCAGTATCTTGTAATTAGAAAGATCATTTTGATCTTGAATGATTCCTATATAATGAAAAATAATGTTCTTGAAATTTGTACTTTTCTATCTACTATGTATGTTGCTATATGAATGTGTGCTGGCATTATAAGATTTTTAACTACATCTTTGCTTTGGGGAGGGAGAATATAGAAAAATTTTAAATTTAAACAGGGTTTTTTTTACATAACACAATTCAAAATATAATCACTCCTGTTTATTAATTTAACCCTTTTGCAAAGCAAACATAAATTGTTTAGATTATAACATGCTTTTTTTAGATTGAATTGTGGAATGAATCATTTTCCAAAATGATAGGCAACAAGCTATCGATATATATTGTAATATCTGAACAGTCTGTGCTGATAAAGCTTATTACATTAGACCATTTTTTGAATGAAAGTTCTGAGACTATTTATTATGGCATGGTTTTTCTTAACTTAGGATTATATTATCAAGTGGATTTCCTATAATCCAGTGTATCTTTGTTCGATGGCTATTTCTTATTTGACTCGACTTCCTTGGGAACTGGGGGACTGTATAAATACTTGGGGGAGATGATTTTTTTTCTCTGCATAGATTGTATGTTAGGATAACTGAATTAATTTTTTTGGATGCTTGCTTATGAATGATCATGTTTTTATTTTTTCTCTAGGGAAGATCAATATTTTGAAGGCACATGGACAAGTTTTCTAAAGATAGTTATCTATTGAATGGTTATGCCCTCAATACTGGTCGAGAAGCTCAAGGAATGCCTACAAGAGTGGCCCCAGTAAAAATTGCATGTTTGGATTTCAATCTTCAGAAGACAAAAATGTAGATGGGAGTGTAAGTTATTGTCACTGATCCAAGGTGGCTTGATAGGATTCGTGAAAGGTAGATAAACTCTCCAACTTATTTATTGATAAGATCTAGAGTGTTTGTTGAGTTTTGGATAAATTATATCCAATTTGTTGGTTTTTAATATTTCCACTGTGATGGGCTTCTCTCACCACCTAGAGTTTCTTGTAAAATGTATTTGCAAAGATGTGCTAAGCATTTCCCAGGACAAATCTTCTATGTGGAAGAGATAGAAATATTGGACAGGCAAGAGTTTCCATGATTTTCAAATTTGGCATGTTGTTACTAGTCTTTTATGTTGTTAGAAATTGTAGATTTTTTACTAAAGATGAGCATGGTACATGTAGTTTCCAATGCAACAATGTGGAGTTGGATAGATGGTTTAGTATTGGTATTTTTTGCTTGTTGTTTCATATTAGTGATCACTGTCATTTTTGTTTCATTTGTTTTGTTTGTACAGAGAAGTAGATATAACTAAGGAGCGTATTAAGAAGCTTTTAAAAGTCGGTGCAAATATCATTTTAACAATAAAAGGAATAGATGACATGGCTCTAAAGGTGTACTTTCATGCTATCTCAAATAATGAAACTAGTAATGTTACTTCTGTTTGGATCAACTGGTTACTATTTGTTGATTTTTGCTTGGTCAAGTACTTTGTTGAAGCTGGTGCAATTGTTGTGCGTTGTATACATAAGGAATAATTGCATTATGTTGCCAAGGAAATAGGTGCAACACAGGTAGTGAACTTATTTTGTGAGCTTTTTAATTAGTGGCAATTTTTTTTCTAGAGTAAAACTTCACAAAGTAATATGTCTATTAAGGATAGTTTTATATTATACTAAATGGAAAACAACAAATTAGTAATTATATAAGTATGCCAAAAAAAGACCCATTATCAAATGCCTTTAAAAGCTTCCATACATCACTTTTTTGCCTCACAAAATCAAATCAATGTTGGGGAGTGAGGAGAAGCTTCAACAGTATCTTTTGGTGTATCTGCAACATCATTGTAGTTAGGTTCCCTTGGCTAACTATCAAATCACTCTAAAATCTTCAACAGATCACATTTTTTCCTCACAAATTCTAATCAATCCTGGGGAGTGAGCAGAAGATCTAGTAGTAGATTTTGGTGCATCTACAACATCATTGTGGTTAGGTCCCCTTGACTAACATCAAATCCCACTTTAGTAATAATCACCTCCTCCTCGACTTCCATTTTATCAATCTCCTGTGTGGATTCTAGCATCTTATTAATTGTACCATAACCTTTTTCTCGAGTAATCTCGAATTCAAGCTAGTATAACACTACCATACCCTTAATTTGGGAATGGATGGTCAGCAAGGGATGAATCTGACAAATTGAGCAATATGACTCATTAGCCTTGACTTTAACACTAGTAGAGCTTGATGATAAGTCAAACTTTAGTTTTCTAATTGACTTTGATATGAAAATCATGTAGAAGAAACTTGATGATTGGGGTCATGGTTTTTCCTTCATCATAGTCAAGGAGTTGTCTAAATGCCTTAGAATTGTGAATTCTTCAAGTTCTATGGTGCAGAGAAGTAGGTACTAGGGACTCTATTCTTTTTGAGGAATGCCTTAAATGATTCAAAACATTTTGGGGAATCCTTGTAATTTGAATTGTTTTTTTGTTTGATCTTTCTTTTTTTAACATTTGATCCTCCATTTTTTGTGTATGGGGGTCATAGGAGGCATAAATACATTGTAAAATAGTTTGAAAAGTACTCTCTCATTGCATCCTTAACTATTTTAGTGGTAGTGATAGAGAAAGGGTTTCTATGTTACAGAGACATATTATAGATGTGAGGAGTGAGTTGTAGACATTGTTATGACACTTGAAAGCCTTAGGAACATTGTAACACCTTTGTAATTTGACTATGATAGTGGAATGATGAGCACTTGTTCACTCTTGCTAGAGTTTTGACCCATTGAAGGGTTTGTCCTGGGTGACTTTCTTGTTGCATTCATTGTGTATAGTTTCTCTTGTATGTTATCTCACTATTATATGTTATTTCATGTTTTACAAACAAAATGGGCATATTTTAATTATAAATAGCATCCTTTTCAATTTGGTTTTCAATGTTTCGAAAGTGTTTTTTAGAATTAACAATGACATCTATAGTTTGTGAAAGCTAATGATATCATGTATAGGAACTATTCTTGGAAAGTTGCATGCATTTAATAATAAGTATTCTGGGTAGACTTTTAGCCCATAATTATTGAAAAGGTTTCTCAATTAGTTCCAGGTATTCTCAGTCGGAACACAATCTATGAAATGCGATTTCATTAACGAGATCAATAAACACCCTCTTTTGTTGAAATGATATGATTATTCTTTAAATGGTACTAGCTCAATGGCAGAGAACCTACTTTATAAGTAGGAGGATGGTGGTTCAATTCCATCATTCCCTAATATGACTAAATATATGACTAAATTAATGATTAAATAAATGACTAAATATATGACTAAATAAATGAGTAAATAAATAACTAAATATATGACTAAATAAATGACTAAAAAAATGACTAATTCAATGACCAAATCAATGACTAAATAAATGACTAAATAAATGACTAAATCAATGACCAAATAAATAACCAAATAAACAACCAAATAAATGACTAAATAAACGACCAAATAAATGACTAAAATAGTTTAGTCATAAATTTGGTCGTGAGATAAATGACTGGTAATAAAGTACCACTAATCACGTGACCAAATTTGGTCATTTATCTACAATTTTTGGTTGTTTATTTGGTCATATATTATTGTTTTTGTACTAGTGATATCATCCAAGTAGACTACCACAAACTTTCCAATATAGTCTTTAACGACTTCATTAATCAACCTCAAGAAGGTTGATGGGGTATTGGATAGGCCAAATGGCATGAAAAGCCACTCATACAGTCCTTGTTTAGTCTTGAAGGATATTTTCCATTCATCTCCCTCATTTACCCCGATTTGATGATATCCACTCTTTAGGTCTATCTTGGTAAAATACCTTGCTCCTCCTAGACAGTGCTTTAGGTCTTCTATCCTAGGGATAGGGAACCTATAAATAATGGTTATCCTATTTATTTCTCTAGAGTCTATACATAACCTCCATGTTCCTCCCTTTTTAGGGGCTAAGATAGTGGACACGATACAAGGGATAATGGACTTCCTAATTAGACCTTGGCTCAATAGTTCTTGAATCTGCCTAGTTATCTCCTCATTCTATTGATGAGTCATTTTGTATGTAGTGTTATTGTGTAGGGTAGCTCTAGGAATCAAGTCTATTTGATGGCTTACTAACCTCTTTGGTCGTAGGGATGATGGTTTTCCATAACTGACTATGCCTTCATACTTCTGTACTTCCTTTGGCAACTCTATCTTCTTCATTTCTTTGTCTGCACTTTTTTTTTTTTTTTTCAACACCAATGCAAAACCAAATCCTTCTCCTTCTTCCAAGGCCTCTAAGAACTCCTTCTCACTCACCATGAGAACATTTGTGCCAGATGAATTTATCTCTACATCTTCTAGTAGTGATTGGATTTTGAATGTCACATTTTCCTTCTTGAAAGTGTATGAGTTCTTTGCACCATCATGCATGGCCTTTATGTCAAATTTCCATGGTCTACCTAGGAGTAGGTGGAATGCATCCATAGGTGGGAAATCACATAGGAATTTGTCCTTATACCTCCCAATTGAAAACTCCACCCAAGCTTTCTCATTGACAAGGACATGTTGCCCTTTGTTTAGCTAGGTGACCTTATAAGGATTGGTGTGGGGTATTCTTTTCATCTTCAACTTGATGACTGCTTCCTCTGACACTATATTGTTAGTAGACCCAGATTCTATGATGAATCTACACAATTTTCCCATCATCTTACACTTCAACCTAAATAAAGACCTCCTCTGCTTAGGCTCTACTATTACTATTTTTTTACCAGAGTTCTTCTCATCATGAGATTCTCTCCTTCCTCTGATTCCAATGGCACTTTGGGGTGTTTACCTCAATGACTAGTTTCTTCTTGGAAATAGTTCAGACTCTTTTCACCTCCTTCTGAATTTGAACCCTTCTCTAGACATCTATATGCAGGATGTCCCATCTAATTGCAGTGGTAACATTTCATGTTGGCAAAGAAATTACCCCTACCTTGATTGTTGTTTCTTCCTCTGCTATTAGAGTTCCTTCCTCTACTGGAATTTCATTCTTGTTGTTCAAATTTTTTTCTCTCCCCTTGGTTCTTGGGTTTAAAACTACTTCAACCATATCCACCTCTTTGTCCTCTAGTGTCTCTCCCTCTACCTCTTCCTCTGGTAGTACTAGAGTTTTGTTTCTTCCTTAGCTTCTCTTCAACTTTGATGGCAATTTGGTGGCACTTCTATATGGTTTCTGAAGTCAAAAGACTCATCTCATCTTGTATGGTCTACTTTAGTCCATTAAGGTATCTTCCTACCTTAACCTTCTCATCCTCTGCAACTCTAGATCTCATGAAAATTCTATGAAATTCTTGAGTGTATGAGTTTACATCTAGGTCCCTTTGTCTCGGACCTTGCCTTCCCTTATGCAATTGGATTTCATAATCCTCAGGGATATAAGAATCTCTAAATTTTTCAATCATAGCCTTCCATGAAGAAATGGACCTCTTTCCTTCCTTGTCTCTCTCAGCTTTGATGAATTTCCACCAAGTGAGTGTGGACCCTCTTAGTCTAGCTTTTGTAAGCTTCACCTTTTGAGCCCCAGTGATTCCATCACACTCAAAATAGTTTTCTAGTCCCTCTATCCAGTCAAGGACTATCCCTGGCTCCATCTTTCCAGTAAATATTGGAACTACTTCTAGTTCTTTTCCACTCATAGCCTTTAGATATTTTAGGAATGGATCCTCATTAAGGATAGGGTCAACTTCAGGTACTTCATCATCAATGGAAAGATCTTTTCCTTTCCCTTCAACCTTATCCTTCACTTTATCTTCTTTCTCATCAACTTCATCTACCTTTTCCTCTAGTTGAGACAATCTATCTTAGAGCATTATATTCTCCACTTCTTGGTCATCCACTTTCTTAGATAACCCAGCATTAGTCACCATTGTTGACTCTCCTACTGATTCAGTTGGTTGGAACATTAACCACAAGTCTGATCAACTATGCTCTGATACCAATCTCGTGTAAGAGTTCCAAGGTTCTTTTTCCACTTTATCAAAAATGGACTCCACTTGTCCAAGTATACTTGAGATAATAATCCACTCCTAGAATCCCCTAAATTATTAGGTCTTCAAGCCCAATACTATCCCAAATCCACACTAAGAGTTAGTGGCTCTGTGCTTAACCTTGAAAGATTTCCACCATTGAAAGTACTTCTTTTCCCAATATCCTCTTGGATGGTTCCAAGCTCAAACTTTCCCAAACATGCTTATAAGTGCTACAAAGGTCATGTTTCTCATTAAGAAATCTAATTGACATGTCACTAATCCCATTTCAATGGTTCTTCAATCCCAAAGTGATCGAGTTCCAAATTAGCTCTGGTTTATGTCCTATTAGACCTAATTCTCAATTAGCCCTAGATCGAGAGGGTTTTTCTTGATTCTTGCTAAAATATTCCACACAACCCTAAAAAAAACTTAAGATTTAGACACCCTTTTCGAAGACCTCTAGGATTTTCAAGGTTTTAACCCCCAAACCATCTGTACACTACAGTCATGAAATATAAGTAATTTAAGGCTATTTTCAAGCATTGACAGCAATCCACATATTTATTGCTATAAATGTATCAAGATGGATTAGTTAGGACTTGATCTCATAGACAGGGTTCAGTTATACCTTAAGGCTTCTGGAACTTCACCTGGTTTGTTTCTCTCAAACATGCCTTTGAAATGGCACTCAATTCTTTCCCTGTTACACACCTAGTCGGTTAGGCCATTCTCACCTAGGGAATAACATTAAAAATAGATAATCGAATATTCATGACTTCTCCTAATGTATTTAAATTTTACATAGGCTCCCCTAAAACAATCATCCACCATCAGGAGTTTCCTACGGTTGGATTTCATGGGGGAGCCATGAAAACTGTCATGCCCAAAAGTTGGGCAAAAACACACAATCAAAATTTTTTAAACACATGCTAAAGAGGTTAACTAATCTACCTCTAAGGTAACACTGCACGCAAAATGGTGTAAAAGAAAAACAACAAATATAAAGGTCATACCAGGTAGGATAGCTCTCGGGACTATCCTACAGGGATCCCTAGGCAACACGCTTCGATCTACACGCAAATTGAGATAGTTGACCAAAAGTCAACTATACTCCAAATAGTGGGAAAGGAAGTCTCTAGGGCTTGCTAAGCCCTTAGGAAAGCTCATGCATGCAAATCAAGATAATTGACCCCAAAGTCAACTAGAGTTGACCAAAAAGTCAACCATCTCCAAAAGGTGTGAAACTAAAATCTTAGGTTCTAGCAGGTACAGGAAACATCAGGGACAAAAATTAGGATGGTCGGATAGGGTTTGACCATAGTTGACCAAAAGTCAACCATGCACGAGTCTGGTCAATGACTACGAATATACCCTTAAAAAGGTTCATTGAGACGATAAGGGGTCATCTGTACCCTCTTATCAATAAATAACGTCATCGGGGTAACTAGGTTTAAAGGAAAGGTTTATTAATTAAATTACATTTAACATTGCTTTTAAAGTCTATTAAACGAAATACCTCTTCCCAATTTAAAGTCATACATTAAAGGAATACAAATAAACTAATGTTTATTAACTTGTTAAATAACCTTAACTCTATAAGTAAAGTAAATTCCAATCCTTTATCCTATAACAACTTAGTAATTAATAACATATTTAAATTAATAAATAAATTTAACTTCTCAAATATCCTCAAAAGTCCATAAGTACAACTATAAAGTTAAATGAATAAATTAGAATTCCCCTTTTAAATTTTAATCTAGTAATAACTTAAATCTTCTAGAAAATTTCTAAATAATATTATTAATAAAAGAATAATAGTATTTAAATCTCATTTTACAACAATTATAATATACCCTTATAAATTAAAACAATTCGAATTACAAATAAATCTAATTTTAAAACTATTTATGTAAAACAATATTTCAATCAAAATTTTGAGAATTAAATCTACTCTAAAATAAATAAGATCTATTTAATAATTATTAATTCTAATCTAGAAGAATAACATCTATATTTAATACTTATAAATTTTTTTACCATAAATAAACCTATTTTAATCTAGGGTAGAATAAATCAAATCTATTCCATTCATAAAAGTAATCTTATTAAAGAAATCTAACATTCTATTAAATAAATTCCAATTAACAATTTATTCAACTCTATTTTTTTTTTAAAAGATAAATCTAATCTCATCCAAAAGAATCTAATTTTAATCATCTTTTATTTTATAAATAAATGTAATAGACATTACTAAATCTCTTATAAGAAAATATAATTAAAAATCCAAACCCCACTAACCATATTTCATTCATACATTTAATTCTAAAATAGAAGAAATTTAGTATAATTATAAATTTTCAAATCCTAAAAAAAATAATCATACCTAATAATTTAAAACAAATCTAAATATAAATCCAAATTAACTCAATATTAAACAAATCTAATCTAAAAAAAAACAAATCTATATTAACATATTTTATTATGAATCATGTAATATTAAATCTAAAACTAATTCTAATCTTAAGCAACCTTTAAATTACTTTCTAAATCAATTTATTTAATAATAAAAAAAAAACAGAATAATCTCTGTGTTAAAATATGGAGTATATCCCAATATTTTTTTTTAAAATTTTATATTTCCAAATGATTCTATATTTTAATCTCCACAACTTGGTGGAAAGAATATTTAAATTCCGGCATTTTTATTTTTTTTGAAATTTTTTCTATAATTTACTAAGTGTTAATATGTGTGTGTGTGTGTGTGTGTGTAAATGGGTACCTGTTGAAAATGACACAAACCCTCAATAGGTCATTGCATTAGCTTGAAAGGTTGGTCAAAACATGTAAAACCACTAATATCAGCCTATTGCCTTCTAACTAGAAAGAGTGTAATCAGTTGCATATCTAGCCCTCAAAATATGCTCCAAATCAGTGACCAATACTATCCTAACATGAAGGATTTGATCTAAATTTAAGCTAAAAATGAGAAAAAGAATACAATCTATCTTTAAAACATGAAATGAAAACAATAAACTAGCATGCTAAAATGGATGAAATGTGAGTCTAGAGTGAATCTAACAACATAACAATGTAATTTAATCCTAAGATGAAGGCTTATTTACTCTCAAAACAGGCTTCTATTTATAGAAGAATGGGAGAGAGAGAGAAGGGGGACAAGGTTCATTTACAAACTTGGAGGCTCGTAAATGAATATGTAAGAGCCTTTAATGCCCAAGGCATTAATAAGGCATGAGAGAGACATGGGCTTAAGGTCTTCATATTAATGAAGGCATTAATGAAGGCCTTAAAGAAGAAAGGGAGGATGTAAGAGAATATGGACTTTAAGAAAGTCCATCTTGAAAAAGTGGACTTTCTCAAGTGGGTGGAGTTGCTAAGTATTCCCTAATGGAATGTGACAACATTAGGAGGTGGGTTAGAGAAGAATTTAGGATTATGATTAGATTAGCATGGGTGAATGGGTTGACAAGGGTTAGAACCCAGGGTAGAAGTGGTGGAGATGGGTTAGGTTGGGGTTGAAGATAAGGATTGACTTCTTCTAGAAGAGTCTAGGCTTTTGGATGAGGATAAAGACTTTCTAGAAGAGTCTAGGCTTTCTAGGATAAATAGGATTTTTAGGAAATAAATAAAATTTGATTTATTTCAAGGATTAGTTTTGAGAATATTTATTAAAATGAATTTAATAAACATGAGGATTAAATATTTAATCTTAATTAAATATTTTGAGTTGGGATTAGGGTTAAGGAATGATGGGATTAGTCTTTAGTCAAAATTAAAGAAGGATTAGAAGATTCTAGAAGAGGTTAGTGGTCTTAAGGAAATTGGCCAAGTTTTGGGCAAAAAATAAATTAATTATTTATTTTGAGATTTTTGGTCAATTTATTAATTAAATA
>MU223823.1:4391901-4408961 GCA_018584345.1 Thuja plicata | reverse complement strand
ATTTTTTAAGCAAATTTACTAACATCAATGATCTTGAACTTTGATAAATCTAAGTTTTTTAAACAAAATATGCTTTCTTATAACTAACCAAGGTTTTACCAAGGAAAATAACAAAACATACAAGAAACTGATTTCAACAAACTTATTCAATCTTTAATTTTTTATTTTTTTATTTTTTTAAACAAGGCATGATTCGATAAACCACATAAATCTCTATATTACAAAATAGGTTACAAAATAATGAAAGATTACAATTCTTCTTAATGGCCTTAATACAACTTTGCAACAATGAAGACCTTAAAACAACATAGGATACAAAGATGCAATTTTTCAGTTGCTCCCATCTTCCATAAAAGGGGTAGAATAGAAACCTTCTACATCCAACTAATACCTGCATAGATGAGGTTGACCATGGAGGCTCACCTCCCAACCTAGGCCTTTACAAGGCCACCCCCGAGCTTGGGGATCCAAATTGGATCAGGATACAAACAGGAACACACAAAACTCTCAAAACAAACATATATAAAACCCCACATTCTAAAAAATTTTCGATACACGGTAGAACAAAAGGAAGGTCTCCAAGAGGCCTTCCTAAAAATAGGGGTAGTGGTAGACCTCACAGTAGGAGAAAGCCAAGTATACAAAATAGAAACCTCAAGCCACACATGGACTTGGGATTGACCATCTACACAAGATGCAGTCATACCAAATACCTCCTTATGTCCCCCCAAAAGCCCTTAGGCCATATTTGGCATCAAGGGTATCATGAAACCCCATGTCTTTCCCTCCACACATGGGAGACTCTACACTAAACCGGAGTCATTTCCACCACCCCTTCAAGGTTACTCTGCCCTCTCAAGGGTGAGTGTGTTTTGAAGAAACCCATCCAAAAAGATTCACAAAATAAAACACAACAAAATAAAAACTCAAAAAAAAATCAACATGAAAATAACTTAAAATTAACATAGGACTCCATTAATGGAGTTTTAAGCTCAAGAACACTCAAGAAAAAAAATAAACTTCTTTAAAGAGATCCAACCTTAATCCAAAGTTAAGGTGAGAAGAGGAATGGTGTTGAGCTATCCTTCCTAAGCTCCTTCTCCAAAAGCTCCTTCAAACTGAATTATGTCTCTAAGAGTAGAGAGTGGGTGAACACTCAACTCATCCTAAATCCTTCCCTAAATAGACAAACCTCCAAAAAGAGCAAGGCTTAACCCAAAGGTGTAGTAACTCTAACCAATCCTAAAATAATCCACTTCCTAACTCTTCAAGGGTGAAGTCAAATGAAACTTGGGTAGAAGAGAGAGTGAGGTTAACCAAAGTCACACTCCTCTTTCAAATTCGCTCAAAACTGAAAATGACATTTAAAGGGAGAAAAAAATAAGTTTAAAGGCTCATTAATGATAGAAAATGACCCCTAACCCATAGGGTACCAAGTTGGGTGACTAAAACTTACCCCGACTACCCCCTAGCAGTCCAAAAGACCTTCTAAACCTCACCCTGAAGTTAACCTACGGATTTCTAAGCCAAGAAGACTTTTTGAAACTTATAACCCTGGGGTAAGATTGGGTACTACTCCTAGATAACCTTAGTCAACCCTATAACTAACCATGATTCCCTTTACTAGCCATGTCAACATTAAATTATAACAATTGCCAAATTTGGCACATTAATTTAAAACAAATGACATCACTCAATCACATGAACATTTACTAATCTAATTACACACATGCAAACCATGTTTACAAAATAACCACATAAACAATGAGGTCCATGTCTCTTTATATAAACAGGACCTTGGAAAGCACATAAATTTACATAGGTTCCAATACTGGGTCCCCGGTTTAGATCCATGGTCAACTTTTTCTGCACACTCAATGCACACATCAGTAGATCCAAAACAACATGATATGAAAATATAACATGACATCAATAATATACATGCATATAAACCATATCTAAATTCAAACTTAAATAAGAATAGCATCGGTTTCCTAAACCAAATTCATCAGAATATATTCATACATCTAATCTCATATATGACATCATCATAAACTGAAACTGAATCCAAACATGTAGTATCTCAAGTCTACCTTGATTACATAATCAGGTATTGAATATATAACATAGGATTCCACAGATCCTCAAATACATAAAAGTCTCCAATAGGTCAAAGCATGTCTAAGTACATAATCACTAAGAGCATAGAAAACACTGAAAAGTATAAAAAAATAAGTAGTGAAACAAGGACTGTATGAGGTGGGTCTCACAAAAACACAAACTACTATGGACTAGACCAATAGACTCCCTAAAACTTAACCAATTTACAACTACTAATAAATCAACTCTACAGTACTTGAAAAAATAATTAAAAATTCTTAAAACTAACTACTCAACACAATCCCAACATTAGACTTGTCAATTCAATCCATGTAAACACTCTATAATTCAAAATGCTCGATGGTTGCTAAAAACCAGAGTTGCAAAGCTTCTATTGCTATTCCAAACTTTCTTACATGATAAACCTCTTCAAAAAATGAGCCACACCATACCTTAAGATATTCTTCCATGCTTCTATTCCTTATCCATTAATTTTCCACTCCTACTATTAGGGGACACATTTAGACCACATTTCCCCATTTAGGCCAAATCTAGGGACTAAACATTAAAAAGAAAACTAACTTCAACTAGAATGAAATTAGCACTAACCACTAATTCACCTAGTCACACACAACAACAAGACCTTCTAAGGTCTTAAGAAAAAACATATTGACTTGACTAGAGTTAGTTACAAGACAAAACTAATTGGGGCGTTGAGGATATCCTAGGTGCTCCTGCACCATCCTCCCTAAATGAAAAGACTTCAATCCACCCTTGGATTGAGTAAGTTGGCATCAATGCCAAACTTTTTGAATTATGCTTCCTTTATCAACACCTCATCTTCATCTGTTTGTCCTTTTCATTTGAATAAGTGCTCGTGATACTCCTTCTTTCTTGTCTTCTTATAGACTTTAGAATCTAGAATGTGTTCTTCTTTCTTGATTGGTGTAGATGGAAAATTGAGTTCTTCTACCTCCTGTATGACTTCAGTCAAACTCTGATCTGCATCTGGGATTGTACCTTTGTATAAAACTAGGTCTGCAATATTAAACACCAGAGATAGACCCAAATCCTCTAGAAGTTCCGCCTTATAGGCATTTGCTCCATATTTTTCCAGTATGACATATGGGCCAATTCTCCTCATCTGAAGCTTATGGGGTATTCTTTTCTGCAATCTTGCCTTGTTGAGGTGTACCATTACTAGGTCCCCAACTTTTAATTGGACATCTCATTTTCTCTCATCCACTTTATTCTTGATCTTCTATGTATTTTGAATGAGTGTTTTCCTTACTAATTCATTGACTTCTTTCATAGAATGTGCAAATTCATCAAAATAGCCACTTTTCTTGGTTTTATCCTTCAAGTCGCAGAGCTCATATATGCCTCTTGGATGAAGGCCATAAAATATTTCAAAAGGACTCTTACCAGTAGTCCTGTTCACTATGTCATTGTAGGCATATTCTGCTTTCCCAATGAGTTGGTCTCTATTATTGATGGCATATTGATCCAAAAGATAAGTTGTTTCCCAACTTCTACCAGAGAGTCTTCCAAAAATGACTCATAAACTTGGTGTCTCTGTCAGAAACTATGCTCAATGGAAAACCATTTATTCTAACTACCTCCTTGAATAATATGGAAGCTATCTGACTTGTATAATTTTTTTTCTTGCAGGGTACAAAGTGTGCCATTTTGCTAAATCTGTCAACAATAACATAAATGCTATACATTCCCTACTTTGTCTTCTATTGCTATTCCAAACTTGCTTACATGATCAACCTCTTCAAAAAATGAGCAACACCATACCTTAAGATACTTCTTACATGATTCTAGGCCTTATCCATTAATTTTCCACTCCTACAATGAGGGTAATCCAATGTTGTTGAGTTGCATATAACATTTGTAAAAAGTTACAAATGTTGTCATGGCAACTTTTGAGCATTTTTGCATTTATGCTCCAATCTATCTTTTAGGGCCTCTAACCCATATAGTTCAATGAACAACCATAATTAAAGCCTATTAAAGTATCTTTCTTACTATGCCAAAGTATAGGACACATTTAGATCACATTTCTCCATTTAGTCCAAATCTAGGGACTAAACATTAAAAAGAAAACTAAATTCAACTAGAATGAAATTAGCACTAACCACTAATTCATCTAGTCACACACAACAACACGACCTTCTAAGGTCTTAAGAAAAAACATAATGACTTGGCTAGAGTTAGTTACAATCCAAAATTAACTAGGGCTTTGAGGATAGCCTAGGTGCTCCTGCACCAGGGGTATAGGTCTAATTGGAATTTAATTCTCCTATGTAGGTCTCTCTCAAAGATTGAGCCCTAGATTTGTATATAAGGAAGCCTTCTCCTCTCATTTTCTCTAAGAACAAGCTCTAAGAATCATAAGCTCTAAGACAATATTTTAAAGGACAATACTTGAAGCATAAGATGCAAAAAGGTCATCCATACACAAGTGATCATATACATTCAAGAATTCAAGCATTGCATTCATCAAGGAGATCCATTAGTAGCCATTGAAGGATTCAAGCTTTATGGAGTCCTCTTGTTGAAGATTTCTCTATCCACATCCATGCAATCTTCTTCCTATTTCAAGATCCATTCAAGATTGGTGTTGAAGATCAAAAGAAAATTTATTTGAGACATCCTACATTCTATTCTACATTCATTTGGATCCTACATACTTGTGGATCCAAGGATTCGAATCCTCCACAAGGGTTTCTGTACAAGTAAGGTGAATTTATTTATTTACTTTGTTATCTCTGCAATTTCAATTATATTTTAAGGTAAATTCCAAAACTGGGGTTTGACCAACGCAAACCCCTCCCCCCAATAAATAAAACCATTTTTCTTGAAGGTATAGGTACAGGTATAGGACGTCAAATTAAAGAGTAGATTTGGATACCCTTTTCGGCCAACTTTCAAGACTCGCAAATAGAATTTCTGTTGGAGATGTGTAGGTCAAGGTTGACATTTTAGGGTACAATTATGCCCCTACATTTGGGTCAAGGTTGACCTATCTTAGAAAAGAAAAATATATCTGGGTTTTTTTTCTGTCTTTGTATTTATTTTCTAGATCTGGTTGCAGAATTTCCCAAAACCTAATACGGACATCAGAAAATAACAATTTCTAGATCTGCTATACTTTGAGGTTAGTACTTGTCTTCAGTTCATTTCAATTAAGGTTTTAATCAATTCAAATCTATTGCACACTCTTCATCTAAAATTTGGGAATGTAAGGCTTTCTTCTTTCTTCTTATTTCTGATAGATTGAGGCATTTGTGCATTAACCATTTTATTATGGTTGATCAAAGTGGATCTTTCCTTTGTGAAATTTGGGGCTAGGAGGAGAATCTTATCTTCTGCCAAAACCTTTACATATATTTACATAATTTCTACAATTTACACATCTTCCACACACACATCCAAATTTATATCTTACAATATTATTATTAATCAATATCTAAGTATTATATCTATTCTAAATTATCATACGAGTGAAGCTACAAACATTAACAGTCCCTCTTAGCTAGGGAGGATGATCAAAAATAATGTGTGGTCTCCCTTGTCAACACATATGACCCTCAATATAGATACACAAAACATCAACACTCCCTCTTAGCTCGAGAAGATAAAATCCATCAAGGTAATAAATCCATTAATTTTGAAAGAGAGAAAATATCACCTCACTGTGATATCAGGAGACATGGTATATGCAGGAATATCAAGTCACATGATATTCACCATAGCTCATAAATATCCATGATATGTGTAATAAAATTATGTCTCATGACGTCTTCCATATGGATACTAAGTTTACATAGTGATATGCCACTACGTGAAATTTCTCCTATAGTCCAATCAATGTGTAATACAAAGTTTAAAAGGATCCTAATATGATCCATATGGATACAAATAAATTACATAATTTTTAATATAAAGTATCACCTAACATGTGATACCAAGTTTTACATATCATGTAACATGTGATATGAGGAATCTCCTAACATGTGATACCAATTTTTACATATCACCTAACATGTGATATGAGGAATCACCTAAAATATGATACCTGATTTTATATATTACCTTAAATCATAATATAAGGAATCACCTTAGATTGTGATACCTAGTTTTCACATCACCTTAGATCGTGATATGAGGAATCACCTTAGAATGTGATACCTGATTTTCATATCACCTCAGATTGTGATACAAGGATATAGTAATTAGAGAACATTACATTCCTCTTACATATAACCCTATTATGGTATGTGCACTGACATATCAAAATGTCTACCATAACAAATCTCCATATGAGGAATCACCTTAGATCGTGATACCTGATTTTCATATCACCTTAGATTGTGATGCAAGGATATAGTAATTAGAGAACATTATATTCCCCTTACATATAACCCTATTATGGTATATTCATTGACATATTAAAATTTCTACCATAATGAATCTCCATATGAGGAATCACCTTATATCGTGATACCTAATTTTCATATCACCTTAGATCGTGATACAAGGATATAGTAATTAGAGAGAATTACAATCCCCTTATATATAACCCTATTATGGTATAGTAACTAACATTAAAATATCTACCATAACAAATCTCCATATGAGGAATTACCTTAGATCATTATACCTAATTTTAATATCACCTTAGATCATGATAAAAGGATATAGTAATTAAAGAGCATTACATTCCCCTTACATATAACCCTACTATGGTATGTTCACTGACATATTAAAATGTCTACCATAATGAATCTCCATTACAATATTGTCACCTTGTAACATCAAATACAAGTGTTCATTGTCTAAGAAGTTGTCACCTCTCAGAAATGTACACAAGATGGGTGGGCCCATAAAGTCATGGAGTCACACACATGACATCCGCCTTGACTCACCTTAGAGAGTGGATTCACCATGGCTCGTCCTAGAGGATGGAAGAAAGGGCTTTCACCTTAGACTTCTCTCTCAAAGAGAAGAATGAAATAAAATACAAAATAATATATCATAGATGTTGAAACTCCTTTTCATCTAAGGCTTCATTCTCCAGCATACCAAGTTTATCTCGAAAGTATATAACCTTCTCTGTAGAAATAGATTTGGTGAGAATATTAACCATATGTTCTGTAGTGATAATGTACCTTAAATAGAATACTTATATCTCTTATATAGTTTGCATCACTCTTGGTTAACCCCAAGTTATCTAGGAGCTAGCATAAATGCATTTTAGCCAACACACATGGGACTCAATCTCATGATCATAGTCCGCTAGCTACAAAAACCATCTTTATTGCTGACTCCCTCTAAACCAATATGACAAAATTCCTTGGAGATCAGAATGAATCACATCCTCTAGATGATCCCTTTAAATTTAAATGTCTTGCAACAACCTCTTGACCTCCTCGTCCATGGTTTCTTTTAGATGAACTATCAAAATCCCTCTGAATCTAATATCAACCTTCTACCAGTAAGTCGTGTCTTTGTTCTTTAAACTGCATCAAGATCTTTTCTTGAATTCCCTTTGATCCAACAAATCATCCATCTATTTTGAAATATCATGACCTAGATATATGCATAAAATCCTTCTATCCCACATACATAGAACTACTTCATTTGAGTCACTAGGGAAGCCATCTTGATATGGTCATCTCCCTTTAAATCAAGATCCTTGGATTTTAACTGATGCAGATCCACTAGCTACTCCCTCTATCACAGAAGAATACACTATTCACATACTCCAATCATGGATGATATCTTGCTCCAAGAGACTCATCATCTAACACATGATTTATTTGATCAATGATCACAACATTGTTCACAAGATAAATTTATCATACACAAATTTATTTGTTTGATTCCATGAATGAATGTAATAAACTATGGATTTGAACTTGGGCTTAGCTACATTAGAGCCTGCCACACTATTGGTAATTCTTAGATAAAACCAAAATCTTGCACAACTCCAGATTCAACTTATGCACATGGTAATGGCGGTTGAGAGATTGATTACAAACTTTGCACTCATACCAGTTCCAATTGCCATATTTGTAATGTCTCAAACTAGAGCCCAACTAATATCTTCAAACTCAATAAATATAGTTCCTCGATAAAATACCTTCCAATTCATGTGATGAGTGTATTTACTCCTTGAGATATAACACCATCCTCCTCATTTTGTTTTGAAATACAACCTATAGTGCTTATTACTACCACCAAATGTAATCACTAAAAAGGTATATAGAGGGAACTCCAATAACCACAATGGCTTGCTGGTGATAAATAGCCACAATTATCCTAAAATTATATGTTTCCTAGAAGACATTTATCCCATGCACATGTACCACTCTTCTCTTTGTAATTTATCAAAAAATTTGACTGTTGGTTATGATTTTCAATAACAGAAAAATATGACTTTATAACTTCTCTGAGTTTCTATTTTTGAAGCTACAATAGATAGAAGGAATCAAATCCCTTGATTTACTAGTTAATCCCTCAAGAAATAGCAAGAGCCACTCTCGTTTGACAAGCAAACTGTATTTTATACGACCAAGGGGAATATGTCATTCTCACTTAACTTTTCAGGTATTCTACAGATCACCAATGTTGTAATCATTTAAGCCCATGACCAAAAAATAAGTCCTTTTCTAAATCTATCTTAACTGGATTCAAGCACCCCTGTATGAGAACTCTTAAGCCATTATTCAAAATTTGTGTTCTAGCATATCCAAAAATGTAGACATCTTTTGGTTGCAAAAATCCCTCACACTTGCTATTTCCACAGGAACAGGATAATATAAAATCAACCAATATTTCTTGTGTTTGGTATTATTAGTCCATGTGTATTGTAATTCCCATTAGAGGAAGCTTTCACAAAACATATAAATCTTCATGCCTTCGCAAACCAATGGTTAAACCTGCACATTATGTATTCTACAATTCACCAAATATTTTGTAGAAGAGGGGATGAAACCAGGCCCGCATTCATTTAGCAAGTGTCATTACAAAGAATTCTCATCCCAAAATAAAAAAAACACAGATGTCATTTTTCTTATTTTCCAAAAATAATATGAAGTGGTAATAACATTAATAAATTAATTCTTCTACCGACTATAGTCAGAAGTAATTTCTTTGGCTTCTAAAAAAATAGTTGGGACCCACAATGGCACACATGGTACATAATTTTTCTTCTTCTATGATAATTCAATGAGTATGCAATATTTGAATAATTATGATAACCACCCAGACTTTTCTAGATATAATCCTCAAAGTAGTCCCAGCCACAATCATTAATCACTACAAACTTTGTTGCCAAACTCAATTAAAATCACGTCAATATTCATTTTGTACCAGACCCACTGAGTATTACAATGCATTGGATATTATGGTTCAACAATTTAATTTAATCCTTGGCTCCAAAAATATAATGGCCTGTGAAACTTAATAAGTTTACAATATTAATTCCAACATAGTAACATTATTTCACATTGTTAATTCTAAAGACAAACCTTTAAAGAGACAGGCCCACACAAACTATCTTATGTGTGATAAACATATTAACCCTCTACGTTTATTTCACACACCAAAATTACAGGCCAATAGGGAGCCACAAAATAATTTATTTTTCTTGCAACATTATCTTCGTTACTAACCAAAGAAAAAATCATACGCATATATAGTTTGCAAATTAATTAAAACTGAAAAATATTATATTTCAGAGATTAAGCCTTTAGAAGTGTCTCTTAATTTCTAGATAAGTCTTTCAAATTTTTCGTTCACCAATAGTTTCAATCATCATAAAATCTCATAGGCTGGTAGGGAACCTGTTCTGATACCATGTTAAGTTTGTAGGATAGCTGCAAATGTATAGCACTCTCTATATTTTCTGTGTTTTTCAAATGCAACAATCTTTCTTGCATTTATATTGAGGATGAGGCTAGGAGAGACAGGTCCCTTCATGGGACATGTCTATTCATTATAATATTATAATGTTTCATTAATCAATCATATATTAGAATAATATAAGTTTGCATAAGTAATAATATATATAATATAACACACACACACACACACACACACACACATAAGTATTATATGTATTCTAAATTATCATAGGAATGAAGATACAAACATTAACAAATAATGTAAGTTGGAACTTATTGTTCCCCTTTTTAGTCTAAATTAACGAATTTAATATTAGTTGAAATAAAAGGTAAATGATGATTCTTTTAAATTTAAAGGAGGAATTTCCTATTTAAACTATATGGAATTTTTAAGTTAAATTATTATCAACCTTAGTAACCAAGAGCTTTTTTACCTTAATTTGGTGGATTCTTTAGGGGTTAATGTGATTTTAATTAATTAAATTTAGTTATTAAATATGAAAAAGCTTATTGATTAAATACCATTGATTTCTCTTAAACACTTACTATTAAGTTAATTATTTAACTCACCTCACAAAGACATGTTTAGTTAGAATTGTAACCTAGTTGATCAAGCTAGAGAACCTGAGAAGATTATATATATCAAGGGATGTCGACTAGCCAACACTTGTCATGATTACCCTCAAGGATCAACTCATTGTATCATTTGGTTAGCTAACTAAGTAAACATTGGTATATATCACCAAAACAATTTGCAACTATTATAAACTTTTAGATTCAAAAAAAAATTCGTGTGTTTTTCCTTATATTTTGGGCACGACACCCCAAAATGCAATGAGGAGGATGCAAGCTTTGGGATGAAGAAAAGTGAATGGACAGGTTTCCAATGTGTTCACTAGTCATATCTCTTGAAGTTGACAAAGGCGTGGTTCAAATGATACTTTCCCATTAAATGTAAGACTTTGTTGTTGAAGATATCTTGTTGTATTTCTCACATTCTTGGGTTTCTTGTTTGATCAATTTCACAATGTGTTGGTATTTCTTGGCCTCTTGATTGGTGATGTTCTTCTATCTTTATATATGAGTTAGTTGAACTTTCACTTTCTTATGTTTCCCTGAATCAGACATGTCCAAGGAGGAAGGATTTTGTATGGTCAAACTGAATATTTTTGCAAAAGTAATCATTATTTTCTGACTGGGTCTGACTGATCTGAGTTAGCTTAGTTGAATTTTTTAAATGGTGACAATGAGTTTCAATCATACATAAAAGGCATTGAATATGCTAAGTGTACCTTGATTCAAATGGGAACATTGATTTTTTTTTTAAACACATGCCTAAAGACAATCCAACAAGGGACAAAGCAGCCTTGAAGGATACACCAAATTGTGACTAGTTTGGATGATAGGAAATTTTGATAGTGCAACATATATTTTCAATTGATTCTTTCAACTCACCAATGTTTTTATAATTCAAAGAAACCCATGAAACACCTACCTAAGTAAATTGTCTTAGCCTTGAAAACCTTTTCTCAGAAATATAGGCACACACATGAGAGCTAATGAGAATATGGTCATCGCCAAGCATGCAATGGCTCTATTCATGATGCAGTATTATCCAACTCAAAATTCTCAAGGTGGCATGAATGTGAGAGTATCCTAGGGAGGTTACTATCATAAATTCACAAAGATTATCAATATTTGAAGGTGAATCAGGTGGCTGCTACTCTATAGAATCTGGTAAGAGTCTTCATTTTAGTATATCCTTTGTGTCTATGCAAGCATGATTCAGGTGTATAGCCACACAAATCACCTTGGCACAAGTAGTCACGTAAATGTGATTGCAACCCTAGGCCCTACTATGTGTTAGGAGAGAGCTAAGTATAAGATCAAATGGTATCTTATTTCTGAGGCTTTAATGCCAAGAAGTATATTTGATTAATATGAGTTGGAGTGGTGTGGCTTACACCTCTTTCTCATGTGGGTTATTTCTGAGAGATTTTTACCTCACTCGGTAGGCCCATCTAAAGGATTAAATTTAAAATCACAGATTGGCAACAAAAAGAGTCTATATTTATGATTTTCACACAAGGGGAAAAGAACATACTCTCATATCCAGTGTTTTTTCTCCCAAACACTCAAAATATTTAGTTAATTCTCAAAAGATTACTTGCCTAAGGGAAATCAAAAATATCTAGGTTTTTAATCTTCCCAAAAGGAAAGAGAGAATAATCCTCTAATGCTTGATTTAACCCAGACAAGAAATCACCTAGTGAAACTATGTTACTAGATAAACACTAAGAAGCATGATCTTTTGGTTGATGTGAAATTAGGCAACCTGCAAAACACAATGTTACTAGTTTCAAATGATGTCCTTTGACAAAAAGGCTACAAGAAGATCAATTAGTATATTACCAAGTATCTTGGTCTTGGAAAAGCATTCTAAATCAAGAAAAATCACCCAAAAATAAATTATAGTAGTAACAAAGTTATGCAGACTCAGTGCAGACATTGATTACAAGAAGGGATGCCAATTTTATTAGCTACTCTAATGATGTGATTAGCAGAAATTAGATAGAAACAAAAAACTAATATAATACCTACGGAGATTCAAGTTCATGGCCGAGACTTTGAATTGCAGTTTAGGAAGTATCGACATATGTGCAGATGCCAATTTAACCTGCAAACACAAAAAGGCCCAAAACAAGAAAAGCTTTGCCTTATACTAGTAGAACTCTGATAGAATCTCGGATGTTAGAATCCCCAAAATCATTAGAAAAAAGGTTACTTCTAGTGATTTTGTGATGAAAGGTTGATGAGGAATGATTTTGACATTAGGACCCCTTAGAAAAGTTACTATCTTCTAAAAACTAGAATGTAAAAATTTTCAAAACACACCAAAAGTACTGAACACCTTGCAAACAACAAGATGCTAGTCTCAAAATTTATCAAAAATATCTCTATGTGGAGACACCAGTTTAAGACAGAGATGCCACTTCAGGGAAGAGATGCCAAACACTGATATATGGCACATACACTAATTTGACCAATTTATGCGCAGACGCCTCTACGCAAAATGGAGACGTCAATCTGTGAACTCAATGTGTTTATAAGTAAAAATGGTGGAAATATTGATAAATTTAAGGGAGGTCAGTCTCACCATGCATGCCAGAATGTGTATGGGGAAATATTCAATCTATTGGGAGAAACCTCAAACATGAAAATATTAGTGGGTTACCACATATAAAAGATTAAAATCATTAATAAACTTGAATTGAGAAGAAATCATCAATAACATCAGATTGAGATAAAAATAAGTTGCACCCTCTTAGGAATTGTTTGATTTTCTCATGAAAAGTGGATGTGTTCTCTATCTAAAACAAAAATTTCATAATCCCCAAGTAATTTCTTTCTTTATTGTGGATGAAACTACAAATGCTAAACTAATGGATGGAGGAAGAGATCAAGAACTAGTATGAGGAAACTAGTCTCAAGCTTCCCACAATGAAGATTTAAGCTAAGATATAAGATGATATAAAAGATATAAAAGTAGGATTAATTTACCATTAATATAGAATATGATATCTAATTAATTAATATTTGAAAACATGAAACAACTATGAAATTCTAGATCTATTCTAGCATGATCACAATGCAAAAATGAGAGATGGTTTGCATGAAAAAGGCCTCATATTTATAGTTTTTATGAGGGAAGGGAAGGTCTTGGATGAGGTGGAGCCTATGTGGCATCCACATAGGAGCCACATAATGGACACATGGTCTTGGAAAAGAGGTCAAATTAGAGCATTTAATGTTTGAGTTCCTTAAGATTTTCTCACACATGTGTGAACAACATTGGATAAAGGAATGGGGGACAAGGATGTAAGAGCATTTAAGGAAGTTAAGTTGCTTCCTTGGGATGGGTTTATCACACATGTGTGAGAAATCCATTAGCATTAAATTGGTTAGGAATAACCTTTTAAGTTTGATTAGTGGATACTTAAGTGATAAGGTAGGTTTTAGCAAGTGAGATAGTAGGAGTAGGGTGGGTTTCTAGGTTGGGCTTAAATTGATATTCAAATTAAACTTTAATTAATCAGAGTTTAGAAGACTTAGGAGTGTGAGGGAATTTTAATAAATATAAATTTATTAAAAAGGGGTTTTGTGAGGTAAATGCATTGAATTTAAATACATTGGGATAGTATTTAAATTATATTTAAATACCAAAAGGGGAAACTATTTAATTGACTAAATTGCATAGTTAGATGATTATAAATAATTTATTGATTATTTATAGGAGTTATTAACTTAATTTATTTTTAGACGTCTATGCCTTCCTCCCCTCCAAATCAAGAAACACCTCCATCCCTTGAGGTTCACGAGTCTTCCGTCCATCCAAGTTTAATAATTCATATCCATGTCCATCAAGCTATCCTCACAACCCCAAAATTGCCAAGACCTTGTTATAATAGATTCCTCTTTACTCAAAGATCAAATTAATCTTCCATATCATGATACCTCCCCATATGAAGATCCAAAATTTTTCTATACTCCATCACATGATCTCCTTCTATCTCAAGATCCATCCTCCCCTCCCAATACACCTTATGGTCTCATTTATAATAAATATAAAAACATTCCTTGTATCCAATTAGATGATTCCCTTCCATGTCTAGATCATATCACTCTATCTCATAATGTTCTTCAATTTCATGATAAAATTATCCCCTAAAACCCTTTTCATACTACCCATTCATATCAAAATCCAATTAATCCTTATACATCACTACATGATCCCCTCCCAATTCAAGATTAAAATATTCCCTTGTCTCCATGTCATGATCCTAATCCATCTCAAGATCCAATTATCATTTCTAATCTGCTATGTGATTCCAATTTTACTCATGATAAAAAAACCCTCTCATGATCCTTGGTCTATCCACCTTTATGCAAAATGGTTTCCTCTAGGATCTTACAATTTCTTCCACCTCCTATCGCTCTAGAAATAAAATACATTTTTTCCAAAATAATAAGTATCTTATTGGAAAAATAAAATTTAAAAACATTTATTATTAAGGCACATGGTTAGGTCTCCATGACCGAGGCATATTAGAACCATGAAAAATTAAATAAAATCCAAGTTCATATGGCCTTGGCTACTGAGATCATGCTTAAGATATTGGTGACCCTAAACCATCTCTCCCAAATAAAAATGTCTCTATCTAAATTAAAATGTTCATATCCCCAATCTCCCAAATCCATATTTGGCCCTTATGTTCTAAATACTACTCATTCATCCACATCCAAATTATATGATTATATCCCAAAATGAAATCATAAATCCCTCCATCCACCACCTCCATCAACTTAATATTAAAATACACCACTCCATCACCTAAAATAACTTGTAGAAATATTAAAAAAGGAATACATCCTTGAATAATTTCCAACACCTTACTTCCATCACCCCATCCATAAGATATCCAAATCATCATATTTTTGTATCCAAATACTATTGTTATTGGAGGTAATTTGGATGCCAATAAAAAATCCATAAATCCAAATATAAAAAATAATCCAAGGATCAACATTTACCATAAAAATGAAATGCCAAAGAAAATATAAATATGATCCAAAATAAAGAAAAATCGCAAAATTCTCATATAAGAAATGCGCTGCGGGTGATCCCACAATAGTGTGTCCCACTTTTTGGCCAACTTTGACACAGAGATCAACATTTTGAGAAAAAACTTCATTTTCAAACACCTATTGATGCAAAAATATAAGGAATTTGAATATAATGTAAACTAGGGTCTTTTATCATTTTCTTTCTAGTTTCTAAATATATTTTAAAAGAAAAAAGTAAAACTCATTAAAATTCATTTTTCCTTCTCCTTCGAAAAGTGGTTTGTGTGAAAAAACTGTGATTTGAAGAAGTGAATTTCACTTTGATCATCATAACTTTTTTTTAAAATATGATAACGATGTAATTATTTTGAAATTATATTTGTAACTTCAATATATAGAGGATGTAATTGTTCTTATTCATTTTGGGTCAATATTTCATAGTTTATTAAGTTCTAAAGTGATAGTAATTGTAATTTAGACATAAGGTCACTTTGATCACTGTAACTTGAAATGTATATATCGAAATTCAATTTTTATTTATTTTTATATATAGAAAGGTAACACAAATACACTTTTCCTACATATTTTTCATAATTTTTTTTTGTTAATTTACTATTTTTCCCAAATCCTTGAAGAGACAGGTTGTTGAATTGCCAAACAACCTATGTTTAGTTAAAGTAATATTTGAAAGTGATAACAAACTCAATCTGTATTAAAATTATATTCATTAGAAAGATTGTTTCGAATCGCATCATTTGGCATCATGTATTTGAGGAAAACATTTGATTTGGTCATTTTTCGAGGCCTTGAAAGACCAAATTTTAGGAACTTTTTTTTTTGGCAAGAAATTTTCATCTTAGGGTACTTCGCGCGAAGACCCCCTTCGCGCGAAGGGGTCTAGGGGTCTCTGGGAAAAGACCCTTTGTGCAAAGACCCCTGTGTGAAAAATTTGGTGAAAATCATCCCGCTAGATTTTCATCTTGGCCACTTTGCGCGAACTCTGGCGGCCATGTTGAAATTTTTTTCCAAAAAATTTAGAAAGGTATAAAAGTAAGGTTTTTTATTTTTTGTTTTTTACCGAATTGCAACAAGTAAATTTGATTTTTCTATTATTGTTCAGTTTTTACAAATGTGTTTTTTGGAATAAGAATTGTTATTTCTATTTGTTTCGAAGCCATAATTTTGAAGAGGAGAAATATTATATCAAAGTATTTTTTTGAAGACATTTTTGAAGAGAATAAATGGGGAACAAGAAAGGAAGACAACATAAATCTGCTAGAAAAAGATCACCTGGCACTGAACAAAGAAATCATGATGCTACATTGAGATATTATCATAAAACTAAAAAAGGTGAAGGACAAGCTGAAGTAGGAGGGTCAAGTCAAGTCAAAGAATTGCACATTGAAGAAGGGTCGG
>MU223823.1:4342737-4376844 GCA_018584345.1 Thuja plicata | reverse complement strand
TATAAATAATAATGAATAGACATGTCCCATGAAGGGACATGTCTCTCCTATCCTCATTCCCAATATAAATGAAAGAGAGATTGTTGCATTTGGAAAACACATACAACAAAGAGTGTTATTACATTTGAAGCTATCCTAAAATCTTCACATGGTATCAGAGCTAGACTGCAAGTGTAAGAGAGTAGTTTGTTGATGGTGAATGTGTGATTGTCTTGAAAAATATAGTCTTGGTAGAAGGACCATATCTCACAAACGCACCATTGGATTTTACTAAATTTCAGATATGTGGGTGTAAACCCAATTTAAAAGAATCTCTTTGAAGCGATCAGAGAGGACGTCTTGGATTCAAAATTTATGATGGACTATGTACAGGTCTATGTGAAATTTCTGAAAATGAATATCATTAAAGAGATATTTTAATTTGTTATGATCATGGTCAAGAAATAAAAAAGAAGCATGCATTCAAGGAATGATGTCTATTTCTATAAAGAAATCATCAATTATATAGTTTCACCTCTCTTGGCTAAATCATGTCATTTCATAAGAAGACCTAAGAATTGTTCAAAGATATAAGAGTGGGAATTGTACATTTTTGGGGGAGAATAATAACCAATGTTACATTTCCATGCTTAGTGTGGGCAGATAATTCAAATGGGAGATGTCTCTCAAATAATATTATAAGGTGTTTTATGATTTGATGTATATGGACCTTCATTGAAGCAACTTGTGTCAAGGATGTTGATGCACAAATAATTATTTATTATCTTTGAATATTACAGTTATCTACTCATTATAGTTTCTCTCTCATCTGTATTTCTATACGTACTATAAGAGCTATTTGTCTTGATCTTTTCTTGAGATGCTCTTGTAGGAAAAAAAAGGATTAGATTCAGAGGGAGTCTGACTCTTCAGAGGTGACTTTGGATGAGGAGCTAAAAGATTGATATTAGACTCAGAGGGAGTCTGATAATTCATCTTAAACAATATTGGATGATCAACATATTGATATTGGCTCAATGAGTTCTTCTCTATGAGAGAAGTTCGAGGTGAAATCCATTTTTACCCTCTGTGCTAAGGCATGATGGATGCCATGTGTGTGACTCCATATTTTTAATTGGCATGCCCCCTATGTAAATCATGAGGAAGTGACAACTTTTGAATGATTATTACTTGTATTTTTTAAAGTTATTGAAAGGTGATGATCTTACAATAACTTGATCTTCTATCATGATAGACATCTTATGATGGTTAAAACATATCATGATAGATGATATCAATGTTCCTATGGTAAGTGCACATTACCTATGGACATCTTTTGAGTACTTGGTGGACATCATGTGACTTGATGTTGGTAGGATAGCACTCTATCTACTTGGTGGAAATCATGTTGACTTGATGTTGGTAGGCCATTACTCTGATCACTTGGTGAATATCACGCGACTTGATATTCTGTAGGCCAATGCTCTCAATATCATGATATGATATCTCTGTAAACTTTTGAGTACTTGGTGGACATCATGTTGACTTGATGTTGGTAGGCCATTACTCTGAGAACTTGGTGAATATCATGCGACTTGATATTCTATAGGCCAATGCTCCTAATATCATGATATGATATCTTTGTAAAATTTTGAGTACTTGGTGGACATCATGTTGACTTGATGTTGGTAGGCCATTACTCTGAGCACTTGGTGAATATCATGCGACTTGATATTCTACAGGCCAATGCTCTCGATATCATGATATGACATCTTTGTAAACTTTTGAGTACTTGGTGGACATCATGTGATTTGATGTTGGTAGGCCATTACTCTGAGTATTTGGAGAATATCATGCAACTTGATATTCTATGACAAATACTCCCAATATCATGAGATGATATTTATAAATCTATGAGTTATGGTGAATATCATGAGACTTGATATTCTTGGTCAGACCATATCTCTGATATCATATTGAGGTGATATCTAAAATATTTTTTGAGTTATGGTAAATATCATGAGACTTGATATTCTTGGTTAGACCATATCTCTTGATATCACGATGAGGTGATATCTTCTCTCTTAAAAGTAATGGATCTTTTTTTAATCATATTTTGATGAATTTTATCTTCCCTAACTAAGAGGGATTGTTGATGTCTTGTGTAGATATGATAAGGGTCATAAGTGTTGACATGAGAGACCACTACACATTTTGTTTGATCATCCTCCCTAGATAAGAGGGTGTTAATGTTTGTAGCTTCAATAGTATAATCATTAGAATACATATAATATATGTTGATTAATAATAATATAATATATATGTTATATTATTATTAATCATATTAAATTTAATATTTAATATTAAATTTAATATTTAATATTTAATATTAAATAATTAAATTATTATTCTTAATTAATAATTGAATGATGAAACATTGTAAGATTGATTAAATTATAATTAGTGGGAAGTTGTATGTCCTTTCTTATAAATAATAATGAATAGACATGTCCCATGAAGGGACATGTCTCTCCTATCCTCATTCCCAATATAAATGAAATTGAGATTGTTGCATTTGGAAAACACATACAACATAGAGTGCTATTACATTTGAAGTTATCCTAAAATCTTAACAAATATAATAAAAAGATAAAAATAAATAAATAAATAGAGATATAGATATTATAAGAACCAATATATGTAATAAAGAAGACATCAAAGAGATGAGAGCAGCGAGTTATAAAAGAAATTGTTGTATTGTTAAAACAAAATATAGATAGCTGAAGAAACCTGCAAATCAAACCAGAGATATATAAACCAAAAATATATAAACCTACAAATAAGGATAGAGATTTTTTTTGGTGAAAACCTCCAAAAATGGACAAAAAGATATATGATAAAAGATATTATAATATATATCCTGCGAAAAACTAGCAGAGGCCTGAGAAAAAAAATAAAAATTGATTAGATTAAACAATATATATAGACTTGCAAATTAGATAGTTAGATAAGTGAACAGAAATGTATGAAATAGAAAAATCTTATGGTTTCCTGACAGAGAGTGAGGTTAGATCTTAAAAAAACTTGAAATGAATATTAATAAGCTTAGATATGGAGGCAAGCCATCCAAAAATAGTTAAACAAAAGGTTAGATCATAAAACTTATAAAACTTAGATTTACAATAAAATAAAAAAAAACTTGCAACAAAAGGTTAATCAAACAAGAAAGTAAAAAAATGTTTCATCTTCTCAAATGAGATATCCTTCAAATGGTACCTTCATGCAAACACTCAAAACAAGGATTAGATAGCTCTGATACCATGTAAGACATATAAAAAAATGAAAAGTGTTAAATGAAAGAATCCAAGAGAGTGAGAAAAAGGAAATATTTTACCATAAAATCAAAGAATGAGAGATTGCTTCAAGATTAAACACTAAAACCATAAAGATGGTTGAAGATCAACAGAATGAGACAAGATTTTGAAAGGGGAAAACTAAGAAAACCGCCTTGTGAATATAATATGAATGAGGCAAAAATCCTAGAGAGAGAGAGAGAGAGAGAGACTTTACAATATCTACATCATAGATCATTCTTCATTTTTGCATAGTAAGAAATGAGAGAGAAGAATCTTTTAAATAGAGATGAGTGATGGAGTTAGAACGTAACTCCCATGTTCTATGAATTCCACATTCATATTGTGTGCTAAGTGTGAGAATCCTCTTTAGGAGGAATATCTAATTTCCTTATTAAAGGAATTACAAAAATGTGACATGTCCTCCCACTTGGACTAGAGGACAAAATACTATTGGAAAGTGACATTTCAAGCAATTGTTATTTTGTCATTGATATCAAACCTTTACTGGTGAGACTATTTTTATCTGTTTGAGTATCATATCTATTGTTGATGAAGAATATTTAACAGGAAGACCAAGTGAATGGTTGAGTTAAGGCAATTCAAAGGGTATTTGATCAGTTGGCACTCTGGCAAAGTAATTAGTTGTTTATCTATCAAAGACAATTTTTCTGGTTGTTCTGTGCTGAGCAAGTTTGGCTTGTGCCGAGCAAAGTTGCTTGTGCCAAGTAAAGTTGTTCGTGACGAGAAATTTTTTTCTCAATGTCGAGCACCATTGAAATTGCTGAGTGAAAACAGTAATGTAGGCCGACTTACAGAAGTTTGATTAATGATTAGATTTAAGATTTCTGGCCAACTTAGTTGATTTTATTGGGATATGTAATGTTAATTAAAGATTGATCCACATCATTTAATGTATGGGTAACCATAATTAATGCATGGTTTCAAGATTTAATTAGAGACTACTTCAGAGAAGTAAATGTAATGCAAGATAGAATGATCTGTTGGATCTAACCTAGCCTAAGATCTACGATCTTGTTTAAGCGGAAAAAGATTTATCTAACCTAAATAGAGAGGTATATGATAACCTTAAGGGGTTTTTCATTATGTGTGGATGAATGAATGTGTATGCAAAAAGATTTGCATAGTTGATTTACTATTTGGCATAATCTAGCAGAGAAGGCAAAAAGCAAAGGTAGAATGTTGTATGTGTGATTGCTTGACAAATTTCCAAGAAGATCAGAAGGTTGAAATTACAATGAAGGTTATCCAGTAAGTTAACATCAGAGTTGTAATTGGATTTTAATTGCAAAGTAAGTTGTATGTACCAAATCACAGCTACTGATTACTTTCTAACCATTGTATCAGTTAAAATCCTTTAACAAGGTTGCCCTAATAGTCATTTGTATAAATCCTCTAACAAGGTGACATTCAAATTGGAATGTTCTAAGTCCTCTAACAAGGCCACTCCTGACAAGGTGATTAAATCCTTTAACCAGGTCACACCTAACAGTGTGTTATTGTAACCTTTAACAGGGTTGGCTCCTCACAAGGCATCACTTCAGAAGAGTGAACACTTGGTAGCATGTCACTGGTGGTTTTTCCCATATTGGGTTTCCACGTTAAATAATTGTGTCAACTTGTGTGAATTTTTATGGTTTTCTTTACTGTTATGTTACTACAAGCTAATTTCAATTAACAGTAAACTGCATAATTAAAGTTGTTGATTTATGCTACTCCTGCCGAGTAGATCTAAAGTACATAAAGTTTTTATTTGCTACATCTAGACCTGAGGATAATTGATTCACCCCTCCCCTCTCAGTTATTCTAAATTCATTCTAACAATTGGTATCAAAGCATTGGTCTCCTGAAAATAGTTTGAAGGTACTTGGAGCGAAAAGATGTATAAAAAGGAGGTTCCCAAGCTGAACAAAGATAACTTCCGTGCATGGCAGAGCTTGATGAAACTACATTTGGCTGGTATAGGAGATGATTCTAAGTGACTTATTGAATTTTCCTATGTACCACCTACTACTCCTCTCTCAACTGTACAACTAAGAGAAAAACAAGATCATAATGAAGCAATGTTGGAGATCGCCTCGTCATTGAGCTATTCAGAGTTTGATGATATAAATAACTACATAAATGCAAAAGAGATGTGGGACAAACTTGCAACTATCTATGGTGGAGACACAAATGTGCTGAGGGCTAAATTAGAAAGTCTAAGAGGTAAGTTTGATGAAATGAAATTGCAAGAAGGTGAAAATGTCATTCAGTACTATGGTAGAATAAAAGAAGTTGTAAATGCCATTAGAGGGGCTAATGGAACAATTGATGAGAACACCATTATGAGAAAGGTACTGAGAACTCTACTTCCTATATATTCTATTAGACTTTTTACAATTCAAGAATTGAGATGTACTCCTAACAATAATCTAAATCTGGAAAATCTGATAGGCAGACTCACTGCATTTGAAATGTCAAATTATGATAACTATAATCTACAAGGGATTGATTCTGCTTTAGATCACAGTTGGTTCTCAATAAATCTAAGAAAGGAAAGAAACATGTGGATAGTGACAGTGACACTTCTGATGATGATCTTGAAGAAGTTGAAGCACTCATGGAAAAAAGACTATCCAGAGGAAAAGGAAAATACAGAGGTAAACTTCCTATCATTTGTTTTTCATGCAACAAAGTTGGTCATATAGCTGCTAGATGTCCTAACAAGAATGAAAAGGATGAAAGAAGGGACAACAAATACAAGTAATACAAAGACAGAAAGGATGACCGAGACTTTAGTAAATATAAGGATTACAAAAACAAAGGTAAGAAATCTTGTTATATTGCTGAAGAAACTTCTGACAATGACATTGTTAATTCTGATGACAATGATATAGAAGTTGTTTATGTTGCAATGAAAGAAGATTCTGATGATGATGATAAAACAACAGTAATCTCTTATATGAGAAAAAATTATTGTTGGATCATTGATAGTGGTTGTTCCCATCATATGATTGGTGACAAAGATAAGTTTGAAACCCTAAACCAGTGTAAAGGAGGATATGTAAAATTTGGTAACGATTCACCATGTCTTATCAAAGGTAATAGATTGATTAATCTAACTGAAAAAATTAGATGTGATGATGTATATTGGGTTGATGATTTTAAATACAATTTGCTGAGTGTTGCACAACTAAACACTACTGGCTACAAAGTTGAATTCCATCACAGAAAAGCTAAGATCTATGAATCTACTGGAGAACTGGTTGGAAGTGGTGATCAGACTAAAGGTAACCTATTTTATCTAGATTTATCTGAAGAAACATGTTTGTTTGCACAATATAATGATGTTTGGTTATGGCATAAGAGGTTGTGTCATGTGAACTTTAATAACTTGGTAAGCATAAGTAAATTGAAAAAGGTTAGAGGGCTACCTAAGTTAAAGAAACCTGAGAATGCAATGTGTAAACAATGTCAACTAGGAAATATGACTAAGTCCAGTTTCAAGAGTAAAACACATGTATCAGAGGAAATTCTAGAATTGGTTCATACTGATCTGTGTGGTCCCATTGGAGAAAGAAGTTATTGTGATGCCAAATATTTTATTCTATTTGTTGATGATTATTCAAGAATGATGACTGTAATGTTTCTCAAAGAAAAATCTAATGCATTCCAGTTATTCAAATGGTACCTAGCTAAAGTTGAAAAGGAAATAGGCAAATATTTGAAATGCTTAAGATCTGACAGAGGTGGAGAGTTTATTTCTAATGAGTTTAACAGGTTTTACAATGACCGAGCCATAAAGAGACAGATGTCTGCACCCAGGACTCCTCCACAAAATGGTATTGATGAATGAAGGAAAAAATCTATCATGGACTGTGCTAGAACACTAATGATGGAGAAAAATGTTGCACAGAAGTATTGGAAATAAGCTGTAAGTACTGCAGTCTATACATTAAATAGAGTTCAAGTGAAAAAAGAAAGAAATGAATCTAAAAGTACATAAGAACCTAATAGCTACAGATCTTTTGTATATCTAGATGAGGAAGATTCTAATTCACTACCTGAGACTACTGTTGTACAATAGCATGCACCTACCGAGTCACAGAGTGGAGTTGTCAAGCAGCTGCAAGTGAATGTTGAGCTATTTGATGGAGATGCCGAGTCACTAAATCAACCAGAACAAAATATTGGCAATGAACCTAAAGCAAGGACTAAGCCTACCCTAGCAAAATATGTGAGAAGGAATCATAATTCAGATCAAATCATTGGATCAAAGGATTCTGTTGTTATGACAAGAAGTAAGTTGAAAAATGACACATGTCTGTTATGTGAATTTGAGCCCAGAATAGTGAAAGATGCTTTAGAAAATGAAGATTGGATACAAGCAATGAATGAGGAAATTGAAAAAATTGAGAAGAAGAAAACTTGGATACTTGTACCTAGGCCAAAGGATAAAAATGTAATTGGCACAAAGTGGGTATTCAAGAACAAACTAAATGAACATGGAGAAGTGACAAGAAAGAAAGCTAGACAAGTATGCAAGGGTTATGCACATGAGAAAGGAATTGACTATGTTGAAACCTTTTCCCTAGTTTCTAGATTAGAAGGTGTCAGAACCTTACTTGCATATGTAGCCTACAAAGGATTCAAAGTTTACCAGATGGATGTGAAATCTGCATTTCTCAATGGTATCTTGGAAGAAGAAGTATATATTGAGCAAGTTGATGGCTTTGTAGACCCAAACAAAAGGGATATGGTTTGTAGATTACACAAAGAATTATATGGATTGAAGCAAGCACCAAGAGCATGGTATGAGAGATTGCACAATTATCTGATCAAGATTGGATTTGCAAGAACAAATGACAACAACAACTTGTACTTAAAGACAGAGAAAAACAAAGGTACATTATTAGCTGAAATTTTTGTAGATGACATCATATTTAGTGGACAAGATGTGTTATGTTAAAAATTTGCAACAGAGATGCAAATTGAATTTGAGATGTCTATGTTTGGTGAAATAAAATTCTTTGTTGGCTTACAAATTTATCAAATAAAGAATGGTATCTATATCACTCAATCTAAATATATCAAAGAGATACTGAAAATTTTCAAAATGGAAGAGTCCAAACCAATGAGTACACCCATGGCTACTGGAAAAAAGCTGACAAAAGATGATGACACAAAAGAAGTAAACCAAACACTCTATAGGTCAATGATTGGAAAACTACAATATGTTGTTCACAGTAGACCTGACATTTCCCTGGCAGTTGGGATTGTTGCAAGGTTTTCTGTTAATCCCAAGGAAACTCACATGATGGAAGTCAAAAGAATTTATAGATATTTAAAAGGAACTAAGGACTATGGTCTATACTACAAAAAGAATGACAAATTTGAACTCAAAGTTTACACTGATTCTGACTGGGCTGGAAATGTTGATGACAGGAAAAGTACTACTGGTAGAGAATTTATTTTAGGAAATAAATTGATCTCCTAGACAAGAAAGAAATAGAATTGCACCTCACAATCCACAGTTGAAGCTGAGTATGTGGTAGCAGCAGTTAACTGTTCTAACATTGTGTGGTTGAAGATACTACTAAAAGGTATGAAGGAAGAAATCATTGATCTAGTTGTCATATATTGTGATAATACAAGTGCTATTAATATTTTTAAAAATCATGTTATGAACTCAAAGACAAAGCATATAGCTATCAAGTATCACTACTTGAGGGAGCTAGTTTAGAGTAAAGAAGTGAGACTGGATTATGTGAACACTAAAGAACAATTAGCAGACATATTCACAAAAGAACTACCCAAGGATGCTCATGAGTATCTACAAGGTAAATTGGGGGGTGATTCCCCTAACTGAGGTTAATTAAGTTATGTATGGTACTATTACATCAAATATTTCATTCAGAATATTTGACACATTGATGCATAGTAAGTCACACTTTAGGATGCTGGCTAAAGTTGTGAAGGTGAACAAGGACAAAAAAGAAAATCAGTCACAATCAAGATGACAGGATCAGCATGATACTGAAGATGCACATGATAAAGATTTTGATGTCTTTGGCATTTTTGTCAAAGAGGGAGAGATTACCTATAAAGAGGAAGAAACGGAGAAAGAGAGATTACAAAGGAGAGATTACTAAGAGGCAAAATTTACTATTGAAAACATTGAAATGATTATCTACTCAGAGGGAGTCTATAGATGATTACAGTGTGATTAGACACAGAGGGAGAAATGTTTTACAGATAAATAATCAGAATGAAGATAAATACATTAATAAAAATTTGTTCATATCAAGGAACACAGGTGAATTTTTGGATTGGTTGGTAACTATGCTTGTTAAATCATTGTTTTAATATTTAGTGTTGCCATCAATGCCAAAGAGGAAGATTGTTGGAAAGTGACATTGCAAGCAATTGTTATTTTTTCATTGATGTCAAACCTTTACTAGTGAGAATATTGTTATCTGTTTGAGTACCATATCTATTGTTGATGAAGAAGATTTAACAAGAAGACCAAGTCAATGGTTGAGTTAAGGCAATTCAAATGGTATTTGATCAGTTGGCACTCTGGCAAAGTAATTAGTTGTTTATCTTTCAAAGATAATTTTTCTAGTTGTTCTGTGCTGAGCAAGCTTGGCTTATGCCGAGAAAAGTTGCTTGTGTTGAGTAGAGTTGTTCATGATGAGAAAAAAGTTGCTCAATGCCAAGCACCATTAAAATTGCCGAGTGAAAACAATAATGTAGGCCGACTTACAGAAGTTTGATTAATGATGAGATTTAAGATCTCTGGCCGACTTAGTTGATTTTATTGGGATATGTAATGTTAATTAAACATTGATCCATGTCATTTAATGTATGGGTAACCATAATTAATGCATGGTTTCAAGATTTAACTAGAGACTCCTTTGGAGAAGTAAATGTAATGCAAGATGGAATGATCCATTGGATATGACCTAACCTAAGATCTACGATCTTGTTTAAGAGGAAAAAGATTTATTTGACCTAAACAGAGAGGTATATGATAACCTCAAGGGGTTATTCATTGTGTGTGGATGAATGAATGTGTATGCAAAAAGATTTACATAGTTGATTTACTGTTTGGCATAATCTAGCAGAGAAGGAAAAAGGTAGAGGCAGAGTTTTGTATGTGTGATTGCTTGACAGATTTCCAAGTAGATCAAAAGGTTGAAATGATAATGTAGGCTATCTAGTAAGTTAACTTTAGAGCTGTAATTGGATCTGAATTGCAAAGTAAGTTGTATGTACAAGATCACAACTGCTGAATAATTTATAACCATTGTATCAGTTAAAATGCTTTAACAAGGTTGACCTAACAATCATTTGTATAAATCCTCTAACAAGGTGACATTCAGATTGGAATGTTCTAAGTCCTCTAACAAGGCCACTCCTGATAGGGTGATTAAATCCTTTAACCAGGTCACACCTAACAGTGTGTTATTGTAACCTTTAACACGGTTGGCTCCTCATAGGGCATCACTTCAGAAGAGTGAATACTTGGTAGCATGTTACTGGTGGTTTTTCCCATATTGGGTTTCCATGTTAAATACTTGTGTCAACTTGTGTGAATGTTTATGGTTTGCTTTACTATTATGTTACTACAAGCTAATTTCAATTAACATTAAACTGCATAATTAAAGTTGTTGATTTATGCTATTGCTGTCGAGTAGATCTGAAGTACAGAAAGTTTTTATTTGCTACATCTAGACCTGAGGATAACTGATTCACCCCTCCCCTCTAAGTTATTCTAAATTCATTCTAACAAATACCATTTAGGATACCTTGGTTTATCATAATTTAAATAATAAACCAAGGAAAGATTATTAATTCTAACAACTTTTCTATCCTCATAAATCAATCAATTAGTGTACAACTTGACTAGGTGCAAAATTTTTGTTTTCTATTGGTTTATTTTGAATTCTTGCTTATTTTGTGTATATGTTATTATTGTTTAGATTAATCATGGTATTTGATCCTATTGCCACAAATTAATCTTGGTCTTCCATATGATGGTGTTATTAAGCATATGTTTTCACTTTACCTTTTTTTATTGCATACTTGGCACATTATCATCTTGTTTCCTCATAACTTGGTGCATAATGGAAGGTACAATGTCAAATATTAGTTTATATATAGGAAAAAATTGTAATTAATGTTAATATGTAGATCACTCACCAAGTTCTGCAATACACTATGAATAGAAACACAAACCTTAAAGAAAAATTTGATTAGCACAACCGAAAGGACAAGGGTGCTAATGCCAGATTTTAGCCAAGGGGGGATTCAGTATTCCTTTATGGTAAAATTTTATATTGATAGTAAATCTGATCTATTAAATTAAATGAAATAAAAGAGGTTGAATGAATTCACCTTCAATCAAGAAGAGGATATTTGGACTTCAGTGCTAAAGTTAACTGTCACTGAAAGGTCAGATTCTTTCGTAACTCCAGAACTAAGATTATGAGATCTGTACCTACCTATTTGTTAATTTTCACCCAAAAAGTGAAGGGACAAGTAGTGAAGTGGTCTTGTATCTAGGAAAATTTTGAGAAGTCGACTTGTTCCTAGTAGCTCCAAATCTGACATGAAACTTTTTGGGTTCGTGTGTCTACACATGTACTTCCTAGATCTAATTCTAAAAGTCTCGAAACATGTTCTTACACAAAGAAAATATAGGAAAGAAGGTTGAGGGGGAGGGGTTTTCCTTAGTCAATATCCTATTTATGAATCAAGCTTTAAATGAATTAAATGTAATTAAAATAAATGCTATCATGTAGAAGAGATTAGATCTAAACAATATAGTATATCATACCATGTAGATGAAAATACCTCCTTGGATGTGATCAAGAATGTTTATGTAATATATTTGAATCAACACAAAAACCAAAAGGAAATGATGTAAAAAAACTCTCATGTAGTACAGATGCTTTTAATTCTCCACAATGTGTGATTGGGGAAGAAGAATGAAGAAATGAAGTCGGAAGAAGGTAGATCTCCTTCCTTGATGTCAAAATACTTTGCTTGGTCTTCAATGGAGAAATAAGTGAGATCTATAGAATGAAATTCCTTGCATGTAAAATAATTTCAAAAGGGTTGATAAATGCTGGAATTTTTGATAATGGATGCCTTCACCAATCAATTATTTCTTGCACTTGGATCTCTTGAATGCATAATAAATGTTTGATAACTTGTATGGATGTGGATGTATATCTTTTATTTACTATGGATGTCAAAATGAAAGGTGGGGACCTCCAATCATGCTATTTTTGGAGTCCAAACTGAGTCTAGGCTAACCATGCAACTAATCCTCAGAGAAATATTGTAACATTGGGCCCTAGGGCAGATCTGGGTTCTAAATCCCAGGAACAAGTTGAGATCTGACTTGTGCCCTAGGAACAAGTCAAGATATTGACTTGTACCCAAGGTAACTATTGGAAAGTGGCCTAATTAGTATATAATATAGGTTTTAATTTATGGCAACACTACTTATTAGCATGGTCATTTGGAGTACAATTGATTTTTTGATATTTTGTTTGGAAAAATGACTAATTATAGGAAGCAGTTGATAGGGTATAGTTGCACATTTTTTCCTAGCGAGCATAGTATGTGACGAATTAAGTCATGCGATATTAGAGGAATGTATTATGGGATGTAGTATACCTTCAGTTAATGTCGCTTTTATTTTGGAACTACCTAGAGGGAATTACAGCTAGATGTGGTTATGCAAAGACAGTATAGCACTTTAAGAGGGCAAATGAGTGGTCTCGATGTTTAAGGGAGTAGCATGTGGATTCCAAAAGTGCTACTTTGGATTTGGTTTGGGTTCTACCCTACTTTTATTCATATATGATCTTCAACTATGTATTTTCTATTTTATTATGTATTGTACATGTTTTCTGATGTGTTTGTGAGCCTAATGGAAAGGTTATGAGATCGAGTATATATATGAAGATGTTTTGTGATGTGAAGATATGTGTTGAAGATTTATATGCATTATGTTTTAAGAATCATATGGAGGATGTTGTGATCTATAACTGGGACTACTTAAGCATAGAATATGATTGTAGAGTTCACTTTGTGATAAATCATTGTAAAGATAGTTCAACATTTTAAGAGCAGTGAGATCCTTGTATTACCCCTAACAGGGTTTCTATCATTTAACGGGGATTTGTACTAAATATAATATTCAGCTTCTAATAGGGATAGGTCTCCCAATAGAGACTTTATACTCTTAGTGCATTATTTTTGGGTATCATCCCCACCAGGGTTTTCCCTTGGCCAGGGTTTCCTCATTAACAAATCATGGTGTTATAAGTTGTTTAATTTATGTGTATGTTCTATTTATTTCAGTAATTGCATGGCTAAGCTTGAATTTGTTAAGTTTGAACATAAATTTTTTTAATACTGATTCACCCTGCTCTCAGTATTAATTAATGCTAACAATTGGTATTAGAGCTTGAGGGTCTTGGGGAGAAAGCCTAACAACTTGAGGGAGATCAAGATGGACTCAACTAGTTTGGAGGAAAATTTTGAGGCAACACTTGAAGACCTTGATAAGGAAAAAGTTGATAATGTTGAATTAAAATTCAAATTGAGAAGAGGTGAGGGTTTCATAAAGAATCTTAAGGAACAACTTTAACTTTCCAATAACCATACGCAAGATCTTATGAAAAATATATAGGAAGAATTTCAAATGATTGATCTGACCTTATTAAACAACCTGAAAAAGACAAAGAAGCATTGAAACATGAATACAAAGTTACAACTATTTAGATGGCTAAATAAATTCAACAAGAGAGAGCTGAAAAGACCAAACTTGAAGTGATCTTGAAGAATGAAAATTTATAGATGTTAAAGATGTAGTTTGAACTTGATGATTACAAAATCAAGTATCAAGAACTAGAGAAATAGAATGAAATCATTAAGGGAGAACTTGTTGAAGCCAAGAATCACATGTCAGTCGTGACACGGTTGATGAATAGAGGGAAAGACAAAAACCTAAAGGTAACATGACAGGAGTTTTTTTTAAAGCATTTAATGCTCTAAATCTCAAAAAAGATAGTATGAAGGTAAAATAGATGAGACTCCTAATCAAAAAGAAGATCATATACAACAAGAGGAATCTAGAGAGTAAATCAGACCTTTTAGAGGAAGATTATTTGTATGTGAAAAAAATTGGTAACATGAAGAGGGATTGGAGAGGTAAGAATCCTTATAAGCCCTTTTCTAGTTATTATTTCAATTGCTATGAATATGGGCACAAGAAGGAAGAATGTAGAAAACCTGATCCATCCAGCACTAAACAGGACTACATTAGAGAGGAAAGTGTAGCTAAGATTACATGTTACAATTAAAAAAACTTTTGGCACATCGCAAGGAATTGTAGGTTATAGGTTATCCAGAATAGATCATCTTCTACATGCTTTAAATGTAACAATCAAGGACATATAGGAAAATTTTGTAGGTATAATGGAGCTATAAATAACAGAAGACCACCACCTATTGTTATAAATAAAAATATTGGTGATGTTGGAAAAAGTATGGAAGAATACATGGATTAGTTAGACAAACATTTTGTGAAGGAAAATAAAAAAGATAGTGGTAAATTAGGGAAAGTGAAGGAACAGAGTGAGACTAAGGTTAAGGAGAATCAATCGAAGCTACTGAACCCTTTCCTAATGTTTCCACATCACCCTAAATGGTCAAGCATGGAATTAGGGAGATCTTTGGAGAAATGTAACAAAAGTATATCTAGCCCATTTGAATGCAGAATAAGTTGATGCGAGCTTATGGAAAAATGATATGATTGGTTTAGAGTCTATACCCAAGATTTATTGGTTATACACAATATATTAGATGATATCCATAAAGATGGATGACAAGATCCTTGCAAACTTAAAGGTTCATCAGGAAATGTATCAATTTATGCACAGAAAAGCATAAGTTCATTTTATTGAATATTTTTTATCAACATTCGAACAGAACTAAAGGATACCAAAGGAGAAAGCAAATAATATAGAGCATTTATCTGATCACTAAGTGTGTATAACTTAATTCATTGAGTAATAAATAGTTTGATCTTCTGTGATATTTTTTTACTATGGATACTTCATTGATCTTTGATGTTAGTGACAGGTCGAGGTAAAAGTTTAAGAAACACCCTTACAAATCCATGAAGGATGATCTTGAAGGTGGATTTTTGCAAACTCCATATGACATGATTCATGTGGAATATATTATGGGATACATACATTGCAAGTATTAGTCATTAGGGGACTTTGAAATATTCAAGGAAATGAAAGACATGATAAAGTATGATAGAAATTAGAAGGATGAGTTTGCTCATTTACAAAACCTTAGCATCATGTGAATGATGAAACTCTACAAATTCTATGAGAAAGGATGGATATAGATCATTCTTAGCAGAGTCCATGACCATTTTATATGGATAGGAGAGAAGCCTGCTAATATTTCCAATGAGTTGAGTCATGATGTGACTAGATTGGATAATACCGACATTATCCCTACTTGGAGAAGAGCCCCAAACTATGTCAAAATTACTCACTAGGGGTTCAAAATAGCCCACTCCCACACAATCTAGGGCTCCACTAAAGAGTTCCCAAAACCCATAATGGCAAGACTAGGTCTTCTACCCAATCTTCAACACCCATAAGGGCACAATATGACACAATTAGAATCAATTAATCCAGGGATGTGATAAGAGTTCTATAAATGTTATACCATAAATTTAGATGAAATGAAACACAAATCTGACACTAAGGTATCTCTGAGATTCAATTTAGACACCTAAGCCTACATAGGGCTACAAGGAGAGAACATGGATATCTGAAGGTAACTTACTTGGAACTCCACCACATAAAGTCTTTACCACCCTCAAACTCTCAAATCTAGCCACCAAAAACACCCTCCAAGTTAGGGTTCTTGACCAATCCCCTCTTTCGTGCTGTCCTCAATTCTTGTATAGGCCTAATAGGGCTAATAGGCCACTTTTACAGAGAAAGTACTTGAATCTTGATTCAATTTCCTATCCCACATATTTTAACACTTGTGGGATCACACAAAACATCCAAATCCAAGGATTTAGACTTCCATTCCACCCCTGGCTTGAGTTGTGCCTCAAAAACCCAATTCTAGATAGTAACATGTAGATGCCTATCCAAAGGATTCAATCATTCCTCACTCCATCAACTGAATCCTGATCTAAGACCTCAAAAGTCTTAAATTACATCCTCCCACCTTTCTCTCCCCAAAGACTTAGAATTTTACCATGGTGGAGTCTCTAGGAAAGAGGAAATTTGTACCGAAACCCTAGTTAGGGCCTTCCTGAGACCAGTGGGCAATGAAAAATGGATAGCTCTTGATCCCCTACACTTGAATACATAAAACCAATTGGAACATTCAACCAAGACACTAGATCAACTTTTCCAATCCATCAATGGTGCACTGGGATCCGTATAGATCTATACAACTCAAAAATATAGTTAGGAATACAGAAAACAATTTGAATATTATTGATTTCAATGCAAAAACTTTAAAATTCATCCACTACAACTTTGGAGTAAGGTTTTTCCACCTTTTTATACCTTTCCCAAGTGGTTTGAACTAAAAAAAGTGGTTGTGAACATTGGGATTCAAAAGTTGCAACTTTTTGCAAAAGTTGTCAATTGTAACTAAACTTGCAAAGTTCAATGTTTTTACTCCATAGGGACCTTAGAAGGGCTAAAATGAAATTCCTACCCTTCCTTAGGTTCCCTAGAATATTCTAGCCTAATCTACCCAAAATTAGCCAAATTGAGTAAGGTGGAAAACTAAGTTTATAAAATCACTTAGTGTCTCCTTGTCTTACACTTTAGGACTTATTGATAATATTGGATCCAAGATCCAATCACAACCCTAACCCTTTGTATTTTGGTCCACTAATGTTCTTGAAATGGATGAACTTAAGGGTTCTCCTGCACCATACTCCTGGGGTACATTGATCTCAAGTCCTCTTGAGATGAGGTCTTCTAAACGTGAGCCATGCTTCTGAATTTCTTGTTCATCCATCCATACAGATTCCTCCTCATGAATATCTTTCCATTTGACTAAATATTTCTTGTAAAAATTCTTTCTTTTTTGTTTGATGATCTTGGTGTCCAAGATCTTCTCAAGCTTCTTTGGTAGATGAGATGGTATACTTGCAACATCCTCTTCAAGCTCTTCCACCTGTACTTCAGAACCTGCATTCACATCACCTTTATATGGGGTTAGATAAAAAATATTGAAGATAGGGGAGATACCAAGGAGTGAGGGAAATTCAATCTCATATGCATTCAACCCATGCTTCTTTAATACTAGACATGGTCCTACTTTATTCATCAGTAGTTTAGTGTGCTTTCCCTTAGGCAATATTTCCTTCTTCAAATATGCCCACACCAAATCTCCAACCTACAACTGAACATCTCTTCTATGATTGTCTTTGGCTTTCTTATACTTGTTTGCACTCTTCTCAAGTGTCAATCTCACCAAGTCATGAATTTTTGTCATACTCTTTGCAAACTCTTCTCCATGAGCACTGACTTGTTTGTTTTGTGGTAATTCTATAAGTTCCAATATGCCTCTTGGAATTTTACCATACACAATCTAAAAGGGAATCTTCCTTGTTCTCCTGTTGACTGAGTCATTGAAAGCAAACTCTGCTTGGGGTAGGACTGCATCCCACTTGTCTCCATATTATTTTTTCAAACATCTAAGCAGATTGCGAAGTGATTTATTTACAGCTTCTATATGCCCATCAGTTTATGGATGGTAGGTAGAAATAAAGCTTAGATTGGTCCCTAAGCTCTTCCATAAGGTCCTCCAAAAGTGACCAATAAAATTTACATCTTTGTGAGAAAAAATGGTTTGAGGTAAGCCATGGATCCTCAAAATTTATTTTAAACACAAACTTGCAATTGATGATGCATCATTGGTACTTTTACAATGGATAAAGAGGGCCATTTTTCTAAACCTATCCACTACAACACAAATACTATCATATCCCTTTTGTGTTCTTCAAAATCCCATCACAAAATCCATGATGTAGCTCTCCCAAGGCCTCGTAGGAATAGGTAGAGGCTGATATAGTCCTTCATTTGTGGATGTACCCTTGGCCCTTTGATAGATAGTGCATGTCTCTACAATATTCCTTACTTCACTCTAAAGTTTAGGCCAATAATAGAACCTCCTTACCTGTTCCAATGTTTTTTCCCAAACAAAAATTTCCTCCCATGCTGCCTGCATACTTTTCTCTAATGATATTCTCCCTCATTGAAAATTTTAGAATGCATAACTGGTGTTCTTTGAAAAAGAGTCCATTTTGAATCAAATAATTAACATGATAAGCCTCAGAAAATTCAGAAACACCTTATAAAAATCACTAAAATTATCATCATTCTTATACATATCCTTCAATGAATCAATCACTACACTTTGGAGATGGATTTGTTGCACAACTAGATTTCTCCTGCTCAATGCATCTTCCACCTTATTGGAAAATCCCTTCTTATGTTTGATTGAAAATGTGTAGGCTTGTATTGATTCCACCCACTTCATGTGTTTGTGGCTTAGCTTCTCTTGACTATTTAAGAAACTTAATGCTTGGTTGTCTGTGAAGACAAAAAATTCTTTTGGAAGGAGGTAGTGCCTCCATTTCTTTAATGACTAGACTAAGGCATATAGTTCCAAGTAATAAGAGGATTATTTCCTCTTTGCTTCATTTAGTTTCTCACTAAAAAAGGATATAGGTATCCCTTCTTGGCTCAAGACAGCCCCTATAGCTAGGTTAGAAGCATCACATTCAATAGTAAATATCTTTTGAAAATCAGGAAAAACTAAGATAGTTTTCTCCATTACCTTTTTCTTCAGTATTCAGAAGGATTCTTCTGCATTCTTGTTCGACAAAAAATTGCACTTTTGTCCACCCTTAATGGTTTCAAGGATAGGATCACACAACTGACTATAATTTCTAATAATTTTTTTGTAAAAAGATGCAAGTCCATGAAAAATCCTGACTTCTATCATTGTCCTAGGAGAAGGCCAATTCAAGATGGCTTCTACCTTATCAGGGTCCATTTTGATGTTCCCTCCTGAGACCACAAATCCCAAATACACAAGCTCTTCCTGCATAAAAACACATTTCTCCAAATGTATGAAAAACTTCTCTTCATGCAGTCTCCTTACTCTTGCTAAAAATAAGGATGTCATCAAGGTACACTATGAAATTTTTTCCAAGGAATGGTTAGAGAACCTCATTCATGAGCCTCATGAATGTGCTAGGAGAATTTAATAGGCCAAAGGGCATCATCCTCCATTCATAGAAGCCTTCATTGGTTTTAAAGGTAGTCTTCCACTCATCACCAGCCCTAATACTTATTTGGTAGTACCCACTTTTCAAATCCACCTTAGAATAGTACCTTGCACTGCCTAAGTGATCCAATAGATCCTCTATCCTAGGCATAGGAAATATATACCTAATTGTGATTCTATTTATTTCTCTAGAATCAGAGCACGATCTCCATGTGCCTTCTTTCTTAGGGGCTAAAAGAGTAGGTACTGCAGAAGGACTGAGACTCTTAGTGATCAAACCCTTATCCAAGAGTTCTTGAATCTGTCTTTCCATCTCCTTATTATTTTTAGGAGTTAACTTGTATGATACCTTATTGGGCAAGGTTGCTCCTGGGATCAATTCTATGTTGTGACTTATGTCTCTGATTAGCAGAAACTCATTTGGTAAGTCTTTGGTTACAATGTCTTTATATTGGTCTAGTAGGTCTGCCACTTCTTTAGGGCCTACTCTTCTTAGGGGTTTGATTTCTTTCTCAACCTTTTTAGGTCTGTCATCCTTAGGAAAAATGACTAAATCATGGCAAGGGGTCCTTTCTTCCTTCAAAGTTTTCAAAAACTCTTTTTCTCCTACAAATAAAAATTTAGGATCCTTTTGTTCTTCTCCAAAATTAGATAGTGGCAAGAATGTTACCTTTTCACCTTTGTGATTGATTATGTAGGTGTTCAGCCTTCCATCATGGTGAGCCTCTGTGTCATACTTCCAAGGTCTCCCAAGTAGAAAATGGCAGGCATCCATTGGGACAATGTCACAAAGCACTTTATTTTTGTAGTTTCCAAGTTGGAGTTCCACCCAAGCTTTCTCCTCTATGATAGTTTGTTGTTTCTGAGTTACCCATGATACCTTGTAAGGGTTTGGATGAGGTACCCTTCTCAAATTTAGTTTCTTTACTCCTTCTTCTGACACCAAGTTATCTATAGACCCACTGCGAATCACCATTCTGCAGACTTTGTCTCCCACTTTGTAGGTGGTTCTTCATAAGTTCTTCCTCTAATGTGTTTGTTGAGTGCTTGGAGCCTTCAATAGTGTCCTTCTCATCATAATTAATTCTCCTTCCTTAGGTGGTGCATAAGACCCATGTGTATGGTCTCCTTGGTTCTCTTCTTCTCTAACCATGTTTTCCCTCCTCTCTACCTGATTGATTTCCTTCTGTGGACACTTGGATGCTAAATGTCCTGGTTCGTTACAACTGTAACACCTTGGAGGTCCTAAACTTCTTCCTCCAAACCTTCCCCTTGAATATCCTCTGCTTCCTCTAAAGGAACCTCTAGAACTACCTTCCCCAAAGGAGTTCTCTTGACTAGTTTCTCTATGACTGGTTTCTCCAAAATTCCTAGGAGCTTGTCCTCTCCCATTGTTTGTCCCTCTTCCTCTACTACAAAAATTTCTCCAGCCTCTACCTCTTCCATTTTCTCTTGTTTCATCTTGATTTTTTCTTCAACTTTCAGTGCTAATTGATAGAAATTTTGGAAAGTAGTACGGGATCAAAAACTGAGTTCATCTTCGATGTTTATCCTCAACCCTTGCATATATCTAGAAAGTTTGACACTCTCTGGTTGAACCAACTTAGATTTCATGGTAAGCTTCTAGAATTCTTTAGTAAAAATTGAGATGTCCATCTCCTTCTACCTTAAAATTTGTCTCCTTCTATGAATTTGAACTTCATAGTCTTTAGGCACATAGGCTTCCTTCACCAAGGTCACCATATTCTTCCAAGTGCTTACTCGATTCTTTTCCATGTTCACCCTCTCTACTTGAGTGAATTTCCACCAAGTTAGGGAAGATCCCTTCAACTTGGAATTTTCTATCTTAACCTTTTGATTCTCTGGTATCTCTTCATAGTCAAAGAAAATAGTGAGTGCATCAATCCAATCCAATACTTCTTCTGGATCCATCTTCCCATTATAGACATGTAGGTCAAGCTAAGTATCTGTGATCCTTCTTTCCATGGATTTCAAAGTCTTCAAGAGTAGCCTCTATTCTCCAGGGACTTCTTCTTCTTCATCCTCCATCCAAGGGGTCTCCTCATTACTCCCCTCCTCTCTAACTCCAGAGTTTCCACTACTCCCTTTCTTGACTTGCTCCTTGATCCTTTCCATTTCCCACCTTGTCAACTTCCTCTCTACATCATTCGCCTTCACCACCCTTAGTAGTTCAACATTGGTCATTCTATTAGGAAGTTCACTGTCATCTCCACCTTCTGACATGATTGCAACTTGTCTTCTTCCAAAGATCTACTAGTTTCTCTAATACCACTTGGAACAGAGCCCCAAAATATGTCAAAATGACTCACTAGGGGTTTTTAATACCCCACTCCCACACAATCTAGGGATCCACTAAAGAGTTTCCAGAACCCACAATGACAATACTAGGTCTTCTACCCAATCTTCAACACCCTTAAGGGCACAATATGACACAACTAGAACCAATTAATACATGGATGGAATAAGGGTTCTATCAATGTTAGACTACCATTTTAGATGAAATGAAATTGAAATCCCACACTAGGGTATCTCTAAGATTCAATTTAGACACCTAAGCCTACATAGGGCTACAAGGAGAGAACATGGATTTCTGAAGGTAAATTACTTGGAACTCCACCACAGAAAGTCTTGAACACCCTCAAAATCTCTAATCCATCCACCAATACCCTCCAAGTTAGGGCTCTTGACCAATTTCCTAGCTCCTGATGTCCTCAATTATCTCGTAGGCCTAATAGGGCTAATAGGCCACTTTTACAAATAAAGTGCTTGAATCTTGATTCAATTTCCTATCCCACCAATTTTAACACTTGTGGGATCACACAAAACATCCAAATCCAAGGATTTAGACTTCCATTCCACCCCTAGCTCAATTTGTACCTCAAAAACCAAATTCTAGACAGTCACATGTAGATGCATGTCCAGAGGACTCAATCATTCCTCCCTCCATAGACTACCTCCCAATCTAAGACCTCAAAATTCTTAAAGTACATCCTCCCCCCTTTCTCTCCCCAAAGGCTTAGTATTTTCCCATGGTGGAGTCTCTGGGAAAGAGGAAATTTGTATCAAAACCCTAGTTAGGGCCTTCCTAAGACCACTGCCAATAAAAAATGGATACCTCTTGATCCACTACACTTCAAGAATTAAAACCAATTGGAAGATTCAACAAAGAAACTGGATCAACTTTTCCAATCCCTCAATGGTGCATTGGGATCTGTATAGATCTATACAACTCATAAATATAGTTAGAAATACAAATAAAAGTTTGAATTTTATTGATTTCAATGCAAAAAAAATTCAATTCATCCAAACCAACTTTGGAGTAAGGTTTTTCCACCTTTTCATGTACCTTTCCCAAGTGGTTCCAACTGACAAAAGTGGTTGTGAATGTTGGGATTCAAAAGTTGCAACTTTTTGCAAAAGTTGTCAATTGTAACTAAACTTGGAAAGTTTGGTGTTTTTGTTAGGAATAAGGTGTCTCAACCTTGGATAATTCCTATTCTTATTATTTTTTTTGTAAAATGCATTTCTTGCAAATAATTTAATTAAGTGTGAGTGTACATGTCTAGTTGGCATGTTGATGTGTTACTCCACTTGATGTGTCAGAATCTTGAATTGTGTGTAAGGAGATCATGGCTAAAATGGTTATGATGGATTCCTATGACACATAAGAGCTATTTATAGAAGATTCAATGATAGGTGAAGACATGCAAGACATGTGGCAACTGATAAAGTTGAGTACTGTACAATAAAAAAAATTTGGGTTCCTATTTTCTCAGAGAATGGTAAAACCCTAATACGGCTATCTTTGGAAGTTGCCCTAAAAAGGAAAGCGCATGATATAAGAATTTCTTAGGGTTGCAAATTGCGACAAGAAAAAAGTGTATTTTTGATATGATCTCGTGCTACGGGATTTGTCTTTGAGTGTCAATTGTCTCCTAAAATAACTTGCATTGCAAGTGTGTTGTAACCGCTGTGTTGAAGATAATACATTGTGCAGGTTTTGGAGTACTGGGATTTTTTACCGAAAGTTTTCCCCAGGGTAAATCATTGTGTCATTCTCTATTTTCTGTATGCATGGTATATGGCTGCAATATCATTGTTAAATTAGTTAACAAATCTGAAATTGTAAGGATTTAAAATAATTGGCTAGCTCTCAATCCCCTACACTTCAATACATAAAACCAATTGGAACATTCAACCAAGACACTAGATCAACTTTTCCAATCCATCAATGGTGCACTGGGATCCGTATAGATCTATACAACTCAGAAATATAGTTAGGAATACAGAAAACAATTTTAATATTATTGATTTCAATACAAAAACTTTAAAATTCATCCACTCCAACTTTGGAGTAAGGTTTTTTCACCTTTTCATACCTTTCCCAAGTGGTTTGAACTGAAAAAAGTGGTTGTGAACATTGGGATTCAAAAGTTGCAACTTTTTGCAAAAGTTGTCAATTGTAACTAAACTTGCAAATTTTAGTGTTTTTACTCCATAGGGAACCTTAGAAGGACTAAAATGACATTCCTACCCTTCCTTAGGTTCCCTACACTATTCTAGCCCAATCTACCAAAAATTTTCCAAATTGACTAAGGTGGACAACTAAGTTTATAACATCACTTAGTGTCCCCTTGTCTTACACTTTAGGACTTATTGATAAAATTGGATCCAAGATCCAATCACAACCCTAACCCTTTGTATTTGGGTCCACTTCTATGCTTGCAATGGATGAACTTGAGGGTGTTCCTGCACCATTACTGCAAAAAAGAACATAGATAAATAGGTTTAAACCCTAACACATTCAAAGTGGGACAAGAAGGAAGTGACAATTTACGACATCTTTTAGCAAGATGTAAGATTGATTTCAATGATTTTGGGATAAAATATTCATTTCAGCACTTGACCTAATTATCTCTCCGCGGGTGTAATAATAATGGCATATAAGATGGCAAAGGAAAATGTAAAATACAACTTGTGTGAAGTAATTAGACAACAATTCTTGGAGAATGTTAAATAAATCATGTGAGAAAAAATCAAAGGCATTCATGTTTGGATCACTAGTGATACATATATACATTCATATAGTTCACAAGTTTCCTAGAATGCACACTAGGGCATGGGAAGACAGTGAACACATAGGTATTCAAGTGACCAACAGTTATAGAAGAAAAAATAGTACATGGGTAGATGGAGAACTCGTTGGCATGTTAAAGATTCTTCAAAGGTCAATGAAGGAAAGGATGATAATTTTTGAATAAATAGTTGAGAGGTACAAAGATACAATCTAGTTCATGGTTGAAATTGATTGTGTATTCTTTGAAGAAGTATAACCTAGGAATAAATGGAGTTACCCTGTGGGCTATTAGGTCAGTAAAAAAGTTCTCAACATTCAAGTAGGACATGTTCTATCTTTTGAGATTGATTTTATTGAAGAAAGATAGAGCATGTAATGTCCCCGCCAGGGAACCTATAAGGACTCAAGGCTTATGACCAAAAATTGCAACTAACAATTTTTTTTTTTTAACATTAAATCATTACTACTTCACATTTACATTCCTTAAGGTTCCCTTAATGAATTGAATTCATTTTGCTAACATATTTACATTACTTATCGAAATTGAATTTCATTTCCTTTCTTTACTTTCACATTTAGAACTTAAGATATAGGGTAAGAAAATAACATTTCATTTACAATTATATTCCTTACTTTACTTTCACATTTAGAACTTAAGAGATAGGGTAAGAAAATAACATTTCATTTACAATTATATTCCTTACTTTATATACTAATTCCATTTCTCCTTCCTACACATTGAATAACTATTCATTACAAATCACATTTCAACTTTAGCATAATAAATATTTTTGTTTCATTGCAACAAAGGAGAGACATTCAATATTACATTATATATATTTCCAACTTTGTTCTATCAAATAATAACCCTTGAAAACAAGCCTAGAATTATCCCTCCCAATTACATTGCTTTCCTTTACAATTACATCTTTCTGATAATAGATCCCATAATAACTAGTACATAAATGTCCCAAAGGCACTATAACATATCTTTACATCTTTATTTTCAATAACAATGATAAAAGTCTTCATAGAATTTGAACATATCCAAGCCACGAGTCACGAACAGGACCTCGAAAGATTTTTTCACCCAACCATGTGGAACTGATGAGGTTCCATCCCCCATGCTAGGAGATAGAAGCAAGATACTCACAAGGCCCTAAGCAATCTAAGGCTCAAAAGATAAAGAAATCCAAGACTCAGAAAAAAGAACATAAAATATCATCATACTATAACATAGACGTCAAGGTTCTAGGAGACCACCTAAGTGAGTGTCATCACACAACCTATATATTGGGATCCTTCCTAGAAACCATGTAACCCCGGTCCCCCCTTTATGAATAGGGATCCATCCTAGCAGTTATCCCTGGTCCCAGTACTCCAATCAGGTCTATGTGGCCATTATTACGTTCTCTTTCATTATCTTTTGAATCCCCCCCTTCCCAGGTTAATTTTTAAGGTTATCGCTTTTTACAAACCCACCCATAAGATCATATGGCAACCACTTTAGGGTTCCAACACCTATGGTGAGCCACTCACTTAAGGCTCCTATTCCCTTACCCCATCATAAGCCCAAAAAAAACCTCAAGTAATCTTGAAAGATCCATCTCATAGGTATAGGGAACCCTCTGGTGCACTTAGGCCATCTGAACAAGTTCTGACCTTATATTGTGGACTCTACTAAAAGCCAAGTATGAACAAAAGCTTAAAATAAAAACCATGTATAGAATTTCATTAAACACAACATAAATCTTCCCACATGCATTTACACAACATTTCATAGCTTATTCCAAAAGTGAAGGGAAATCTCATGTGGCTGAAATTTGGCTAAGTCTGAATTTTTCAAAAATCTCAAAATTAGAAATTGTATCTTAACTCCTATGAAGCTAAAACCTATCCCAATCATCCCAGGAGGTACCTAATTCCTTTATACAAATATAAATTAAAGTACCGTGACTTATACTTAAATGTTATATTTGTATAAATCTGGATACTTATAAGCCCCTAAAACCCTAAAAACTCCAAACGACTTTCCACACAAACTCCTATGATAGTGTGCATACCCATGCAACATTTGACCACCTGTCATAAGGGTGTGACTACACTGTTGTCTGGGACTATATAACACTTACACAAAATTACATTTTTAACTCCTCGAGAATACTTAATATTACATTATAAACTCCCCAAAAATACTTAAAACTAATCTTTAACCCATACGACTTTGTATTCATTCCCATACGACATTTGATCAAGTGTCGTATGAGCATGAACACAATGTCCTACAACACTGTAGAATATTTTATGAAAATGAATTTTAAACTTTCTGAAAACACTAAAAACTGGATTCAGAATAAATAAAATAAAAGCAACCATTCACAAAGAAGCCTGCAAGCAGAAAAGAGTAGGGAAAAAGGACTGTATCTCAATCCTACATCTTCATGACCCTTCCTGTTTCTTCCTAGAATTCCCTATTTCATTCAACACTAAATAAACACATCCTCCCATATGATCACAAGTATTCCTAACTTCCCAGGAAGATTTCTTGAAATAAAAAATAAATAAAAACTATATAATCATACATAATTTACTTCCCGAAAACACAGTAGAATACACAGAGCATAAAAAATTTACATATCATTTTGGATACATAGTAAAACAATCATATTATAATTTAATATCGTATCATATCATATACAAACACATTCATAAATAAAAGAGGAAGAATGGAGATTCTTCCCAGTTTAGACCCTACCTTGGGTCCTGCGGAGAATCCTCTTCCCCTGGCTGGAAAAATCTCTGCAAAGCTTCAATCCTTGAGTAGATATCCTTCTGGAAATATTCCTCCATGCAAACCTCACACACTTGACTTCACAAACCAGAGACTCTCAACTCACATAAATTTTTTGGAAAAATCAATTATATACAACTCAAACAAATAACAATCCTCCAAAATTATCATCCCAAAATTATCATCCCCCTTCACACCAAAAATCTTCAATTATTTATCCTCCAACTATGTGGTTGGAGGGGTTGCTTTACGGGAAGCAAGTCCTCCAACTTCCATAGTTGGTTGGAGGAACAACCAAATAATTTCCTGTAAAGACTTAATCAAAGTTTTTAATAAATTTAATTAAAATATCTTTTAAATGAAAGCATAACAAGAATAATAGACAAATACCTTTCAAGAAAAACACATAACACAATATGAAAACAATTAGCCTAACTTCTAGGAGGTCTTGAGTTCAACTCCCTCCTAGATAGATAATTTTACTACAAATGGCATTTTTCCTTTTATTATTATTATGTTTACTCTTTATTAAATACATTCATCAAATATACTTTATTTCACCCACTTTATTTACTTATTACAAATAACATACCATTTACATAAATAATGAAAACATACAATTATTATTATTTATATAAGTATGGATATATGCGTGTGCACCCACATATAGACATACCTATATAAAATACAAACAATTATAACATATTTATAATTATTATACATATAAAATAGATTAATTCTAACTCATAACATAAATCAGACCAACATCAAATCAAGTCTATAAAATAAACTGCATTCCACTTCCCCAACAAGGATAACTCCCTAAATAGAATTCTAAGTCCAAGGGTAACCTTGAGAGTATCTTGGTTAAATCTCCACACATCAACAGTTCGAGGATTTTGAAGGCACGCTCAGATCTATGTAGCCAGGTGGAGATGATGCCTGGTACCTGCATCCTACATCATCAACTGATATGCATATACAAATATATAAATATAAATAGATAGTGGCAAACAAGGAGGGAGAGTGTGACATCATGTGGATCTCCCGTAGGAGTTACTACGACTGCCCCTCCTCATCCTACACTCACATCAACTAGTGAACATCAAACCATAATAGGGTCAGTAGGGTTAAATCATAAAAACACAAATCAATATAAAACATTTTACTGATAGTTCATTTCTAGCCATTCATCAACAAATTATAACTCATTTAATATGTCCAGATAACTGCAGTAACCAAATATATATGCTCAAATGTCTCATAAAATGCTAACTAAATAATAATCATAGTCCATCATAAAATCCAAAGTGTCAAATAAATAGTCCTATCCATCTAACATAGGAAGATTCTAGGGTGGGCACTACAGAACACCTATGAAGAAAGGTATGACAAAATCAGAAATGAGAAAAATAGGGCAGTAAGAAAAAGAAAGATTGAGAAAATGGTTGATAGTATTGCACACAAGGTAGGTATAAGTTGAGATGAGATGAAAGAGGGAAGAAATAAGATGAAAGAAGGAGCTTCTGGGTTGGTGAATACTTCTCCAGCAGCCCTCCCACCTCCTGAAGCTATAGAGTTTAAAGATCCACCTCTTACTATGGTCGATGTATGTGATACCACCCCTACACCACCCAAAAGGTCATCACAGAGAAGAAGCATGATTGAAACATAAAAAAAAGGAAACATATATTCTTGTGAGAAGAACAAGGTCCTATACAAACAATTCACCTCCTAAAAAGAAGAGGGCAAGTGTGGATAATAAATAAGAAAAGAAGATTGAAGAGGAGAAAATTGAGAAGTAAAATTAAATGATAGCACAAGATAAACCAGCTGGGAGAAAACTTTGGAAACCTGATGTGAAGATGTCGGCAAAGAGGAAAATTGATCAAGGTGAGATGAATATTTTTCCTAAATGCTATGATTGGTTTAATGAAAATGATAATTTTTTGATTGAAGACATTGTCATTAATCACATGCAAGTGTTTAAAAAGAATCTACTTAAAATCGAGGGTAGTATTCCTAAGGGCTTAACTATGATAAAATGGAAGAAAGAAAGAATTTAGGACTTAAATAAGATGAAAATATAAGGGTGAAAGCCATAGAAAATATGTTACTTGTTGTTTTAGTTGTTGAGCATGAAAGAATAATACAAGCCACTAAGCCCCTGTTGAGAGTAAAAATAAGATTGATAAAGATTATGGGGAGAAAGTATGATGAAGTAATGGAAGAAAATAACAAGGATATTGATAAAGTATTAATGTAAGTTGAACCAGAAAAATCTTTACCTCCTAAGAACAAGGCTAATAATCCCAAAACCATTTTGAAAGGATAATATTCTAAATCTACACAAGTACACATTGACTCATTTAAGGATGAAGATGATAGTAATCATTTCTACAATATAGTTAAGCATCCATATTTATTTGTAGAAGGTGTGCCTATGTCTTTGGACACTTCACAGGATATTGGTGACCCTTTTCAAGGGAATGTTGATACTCTTACTTAGGTAGATGGATGAAATGAATAGAGTAAAGTCAATACAATAGATCTTAGCACATTGACTGAAGGAGAAATGAAAGGATATATTGAGAAAGAAGATTAAAGGCATTGAGTAAACAATGAAAGAAAGTATGGTTGAGGCAAAGAAGGATGATGAAACTGAGTTTGAAGTTATGCAAGAAACAAATTTATCCATTCTTTTTTCTTGAAATCTATTGTTGGCAAGTGATGAGAGACCTCTGAATACTAATGTTGATTGTATGGAGGAGGATGAATTAATGATTTTTTCATTCATAGCCTTTGCTAAGGCTAAGGAGAGATGGGAACAAAGGATAGAGAAAAATAAAAATGTATTAGATAGTGTAGTAGAGAGAATCAACAACACTCTACCCATACATTTCACCTTTCAGGGAAATGATACAGTGGATAATCTGAACAAAGTTCTTGATGAATTTTATGTTCACTTTACTTCTTTGGAGAAGGTCGTAGCTATGAAATTTAAGAGGGAATACATGGAGAAGTGCAGTCATTAAAGTGGGATATTAACATATTAGACACCACTATCTCTGGTATTAGGTCTTGCATTGAACATGGAAAGAAGATATAAATCTATTACATAAAGCCCTCTAGGCATGTACAAAATGCGGTGGATATAATCCATAATGATGAGAATATATTGGATGAATTAGAAAAGATTTATGGATCCTCCACATAATATACTACTGAGATGGATAAGAAAGTACCCAAGTTAGTGGACCAAATCAGTGTGTTTGAAACTGAGAAGTTGAGAGTGTTGGGGAAATTTTCTATGTTGAGGAGTATGCTTACTCCTAAACTAAAAATTATAGAGAAACACCTTAAGGACATGGAGACAATGAATAATTCCCTTCATGAAGATCTTCCTATAGTACTCAAGGATGCTAAGATCTCATCCTTTTCTTTAAAGGGCCTTATTCATGTTGGTCAGACCTTGGAGAAGACATGGAAAGCAGACACAAAGATCTAGGAAACTTCTTTTCAAGATATACTTCATATGGTATGATTTTTTGGTGAGCACCTCTACAATATTGATGTGTTTATAGTTAAATATTTTAGTATACCTTTTTCATTGATGTCAAAGGGGGAGTAATAAGTGTAGTATGAAAAATATATAGTCAATAGTTTGGCAATAGACACTTAGTCATTTTTTACTAAGTGTTGTCATCAATGCCAAAGGGGGAGATTGTTGGTGAGTGGTCTAATGGGTTTATCATATAGGTTTTCACTTTTGGAAAGACTACTTATTTCATGGTCACTTGGAGTACAATCCAATTTTGGATATTTGGTTTTGGAAACATGACTAATTCCAGGAAGTAGTTGATAGGGTACAGTTGCACATTTTTTCCTGGCGAGCACAATATGTGACAAATTAAGTCATGTGAGATTAGAGGAATGTATTCTGAGATATAGTAGACCTTAATTTAAGGTCACTTGTTTTTTGGAGCTGACTAGAGGGAGTTACAGCTTGATGTGATTATGCAAAGACAATGCAGTAGTGTAACAAGGCAGATGAGTGGTCACAATGTTTCAGGGAGTAACATGTGGATTCTAGAAGTTATACTTTTGATTTGGTTTGGGTCCTACCCTCATTTTGTTGATATATGATCTCTGACTATGTTTCTATTATTTGATTATGTGTTGGACAAGATTTCTGATTTGTTTGTGAGCCAGGTGGAAAGGTTATGAAATTGAGTATATATGTTAATATGTTTTGTGATGCGAAGATATGCATTGAAGAGTTAGATGCATTGTGATGTCAAAATCATACAGAGGATGTTGAGAGATATTGTTGGGACTAATTAAGAATTCTAGTTTCTTGTACAGTTCAGTTTGTGATAAATCATTGTAAAGACAATTTTGTATTGTAGGAGTCATGAGCTCCTTGTATTACCCCTAACAGGGATTTGTACTAAATGTAATATTTAGCACCTAAAAGGGCTAGGTCTCCTAAAAGGGACATTATACTCTTAGTGCATTATTTGTGGGTACCACCCCAACTTGGGTTTTCCCTTGGCTAGGGTTTTATCATTAAAAAATTGTGGTGTTTATGTTGTTTACTTTATGTGTATGTTCTCCTTATTTCAGTAATTGCATGGTTAATCTTGAATTTGTTAAGTTTGAAAATAAACTGATGTAATACTGATTCACCCCCGCTATTATTATTACTCAATCCCTTAATAGGAACCAATTTAGAAGTCAAATTTTCCAAGGTACAACTTGCCAAAAAATTTAGGGAATTTTAGGGAAAGTGTGAAAAAGAAAGAGGGAAAAATGCAGGTAGCCAAGAAGTTAGGGTAGATCCTCAAAATAGAAAATAAATGGCAATGGCCTAGGTAAGGATATGTGTAGGCACCTAAATCTGATTACACATATTTTTAATCTAATTTAGTTCCTTCCTAGAGAATTATTAATAAAATTACGTCATCCCACTACTTAATTAATTATCTAATGGAAACCTGTAGCTAGATAATTAATTAGGTATCCCCTTTTCTTGTATTACTTTAAATAAATATAATTTTCCCATTTACATTAGTTCCCAATTTTCCCTTTTGATTAAATAAAACCTATTTAATTACTTTGTGGACATGGCTTCTAACTTAACCCCTAACTTAACCTATCTCAACCACGTAACCCATATTTGTAACTCAACTGAACCCCTTCACACATACTAACCTCTCTTAATTAAGTAAATACCACTACTTACTTAATTTATCCCTCCAATCATTCTTTCTCCTCCTAATTCTTCCACTTTCCCTCTAATCCATGCCTAAATTACCCCATAAGAATTTGAACAATAATAATCCATAGATTAAGAATCCTAAGCCAATCCTCAAGTCAAACTCATGTTGCTTCATCTTAACTTTCAATTCCCTCTCCACTTGTCGAGCTTAAATTCCCTTAACACCCAACCACATACTTACATCTTTGTCCCCCACCTACAAATCTTGAGCCTCACAAAGCATTTAATGCTAAAGTTATGCACCCCAAAATGTCCACTTAATGAACCATTATGTTTCTCTTGCATTAAATTCTCCCTCATTGAACCTCTAGGTACACAGAGTTTCCCTCCCTTGAACAAAATACCCTCTTGAAGGGCAAAATCAAAATAATAACCGTGAAAGTGGTTTTCAAAATATTTACATACCTTATAGGCTACTGAGAAGTCCTCATCCTTTGGATATAGATCCTTCAAACTGTCTATGCCAATTCTTCTTAACTGAAGTTCTTGCACTGTGAACAATCTTATGCTCAATGCATCTGACACCTTATTTTGAATTCCTTTTGTGTGCTTGATGGTGAAGGTACAGGCTTGGATATACTCCACTCACTTCATATTACTATGGCTTAGCTTATCTTGTGAATTCAAAAAGCTTAAAGCCTGAAAGCCAGTAAAAAATACAAATTCCCTACGAAGGAGATAATGTCTACACTTCTTTAGTGATTGCACCAATGCATATATCTTTAAATCATATGATGAGTACTTCTTCTTTGCATCACTGAGTCTTTCACTGTGAAAATCTACTGGCTTTCCCTCTTGACTAAAAAATGCACCTATAGAAACATTATTGGCATCACACTCCATAGTAACAATTGTAGACACTAAAATCTGTCCATTACCCTTATCCTAACCTAATTAAATAGATATTTATTATTTATTTAATAATCCCTATCTTACCTTTAATTAAATAAATTTACATTTATTTAATTAAGAATCTTCTTTATCCCTATCCCTGATTAAATACATTTACATTTATTTAGTCTTATTCTATTCCATTTCCCTAAAAGTTTAATTAATTCTTAAATTAATTGAACTAACCTAGCTTATCCCTTTTTATCTCACTTGGAATTAAATATTGCATTTAATTCTATTTGAGCACCTCACTTCCCTAACCTAACCCATCCTTCTACCCCACTTGCCACTAATTAATCCTAATCTTCCACCTAATCACTCCCTAATCATTTGC
>MU223823.1:4244984-4306299 GCA_018584345.1 Thuja plicata | reverse complement strand
TCAGCATTATGATTTATTTCATATTAATGAGATAGAATAAGCTATTTTTCAGCATTTATACTTTGAAAAGAGATTTGTTTCTTTATCAGAAAATACTAAGTAGCTCTTTTCGAATTAAAGGTAGCTGTGCCTTGTTATCAAGATAAACATTAAGCAGAGAATTCCTAACTAATCCTGTAGGAATTCAAGTTGTTAGTATGCTGTGGTTTTATAGCTTAAGCTAGCATTTCTTTGAAGCAAAACTGTTTACTAACAGGTACAAAATGGATATTCAGGAATAAGCTGAATGAGAATGGAGAAGTCACAAGAAATAAAGCAAGACTAGTATGCAAGGGGTATGCACAAGAAGAAGGAATTGACTATAGAGAGACCTTTGCACCCGTTGTTAGGCTAGAAGAAGTAATAATATTGCTTTCTTATGCTGCATATAAAGGATTCAAGGTATATCAAATAGATGTCAAGTCTGCATTCGTAAATGGAATACTTGAAGAAGAGGTATACATTGAACAACCATAAGGGTTTGTTGATCGAGAGAAGAGGGACATGGTATGTAGACTTCACAAATCCCTATATGGATTGAAACAAGCACCCCGAGCTTGGTATGAAAGACTTCATTCCTATCTTATAAGCATTGGATTTGTAAGGACTAGTGAAAATAGTAATCTTTATTTCAAGGAATATACTGATGCTAACATTTTGATTGCTGAGATATTTGTTGATGACATCATATTTGGAGGCAATGATATGCTATGAAAATCATTTGCAAATGAGATGAGAAAAGATTTTGAGATGTCTATGTTTGGAGAGATCAAGTTCTTCTTGGTCTACAGATCATGCAACAAGAAGAAGGTATTTTCATTACACAATCCAAATACATCAAAGAAGTACTAAAAAATATTCTATATGGAAGAATCCAAACTAGTTGGAACATGAATGGCAACTAGATGCAAACTGAAAAAGGAGGACAATTCATCAGAGGTAAATCAGACCTTGTATAGATCTATGATTGGAAAACTCATGTATGTTGTACATAATAGACCCGATATTACACATGCAGTAGGAATAGTTGCTATATTTTTTGCTAATCCTAGGGAATCACATATGACTATTGTGAAAAGAATCCTAAGATATCTAAAGAGTACCAAGGAATATGGCTTATGGTATAGAAGAGAAGGAAAATTTGAACTTAAGGTCTTTACCGATGCTGATTGGGCTAGAAATATTGATGACTGGAAGAGCACAACTAGAGGAACATTCTTCATGGGTGATAGATTGGTCACATGGATTAGTAAAAAAAAAGGATGCATCTCACAATCTACTACAAAGGCAAAATATGTTGCTGCTACTGCAAATTGCTCAAATATTGCATGGATCAAACAATTACTAGAAGGTATGCATATGAAAAATTTGGAGCCAGTAGTTATCTATTGTGATAATACAAGTGCAATAAACATTTCCAAGAATCTAGTCATGCATGCTAAAACAAAGCATATTGCCATCAAGTATCATTATTTAAGAGAACAAGTTCAAGCAAAGGAGGTGATACTTGATTATGTGCAATCAAAGGAACAATTTGCTGATATCTTCACCAATCCACTAGCCAAGAATGCATTTGAGTACTTGAGAAAGAGACTAGGGGTCAGACCCTTGTCTACTGGTTAGAAAGTTGATTAGAAGGCTACATCAGCCTACATATTATCAGCATATCATTCATGTTGATGCAAGCAGAGAAATGGACTTCAAAGATAAATATATACACAACAAGGTATTTATCTACTCCAAGCAACAACGTTATCACCGATGGATTGGGAAATTCAAAGAATATATTATGGATAGAAAGGATCCACTTGACAAATACAGTCAAAAACTTGTTTGAAAAGATACGATGTTTGGAATTAATGTCAAAGGGAGAGAAATATGTCATTATCATATTGACAAAGGGAGAGATTATATCCATTATAATCTTAGGAAGAGATCATACCCATCAAAGAAAAACCAGAAAGGGAGAGCAAATAGAAAGGGAGAGAAAACATCAAAAGAAAGGAGAATAGTCAAAGGGAGAGAGTTTGACATAGAAGGAGAACACATCACATCAGAGAAAGAAATATTCTATATCCATCCAGTGTAGGGATTGAAGACAGAAAGAAAGCTACAAGAATCAAATCAAAGCTATTTGAGCTTACCGAAAACATGACATTTGTATTAGTTACATTAGGAAAGCTTGATGAAACTATATATTTCATATTGTATTAATAAAATAGTATAGTATGATAACGTAGTATGTTGCCATCAATGCCAAAGGGAGAGATTGATGACATGTAATTGATTGAATGTTTGAAGATGTTAAGTTGATGATCATGCAAGGCATTAAAATAGTTAATCTATTGTATTTTCATTGATGTCAACTTGATATAATCTGTATGGTCTTGGAAACACCGCCTAAAAACTTCCAAGAACTGATGAATCAAGAATATGCTATCAGTAATGCACACAAGTCAAGTATTCACTAAGTGACTGCATACACCGATGGAGTGCACCTAATGAGTAGAGTAAAAGAACAAAGTCAAAGTGTTTCTCGATGAGGAAATGCACAACATTACCAACAAGAAGAGTTATAGTGTTGCCCAACGAGCAAAGAAAAGAGTAACCCGACAGACAAAATTTCAGTCTTGACCGACGGAGAAGACAAGGATGGAGATCCCGATCATAATTGAAGTCATGCCGATGGAACAGTTAGTTATCACCAATGACTAACTAAAGTGTTGACTGACAGAATAGAGAGTTTAGAAAATGACAAAATGGTTAGCTGTCAAGAAGCTAAATATAGATTTAACAGATACTTATCATTGTTTTAATCATCCAGATAAAGTCGGAGATAAGTAATTGATTTAAAGCTGCTTTGTCCAGTTGGCAAGAAGATCTCTACGAGACCAAACTAGAGATTTGTTTTAAATCTATTGACAAAGATTGTTGAACATGCCAAGATCAAGAAAGCCAAGAAAAGAGGAAATCATGTCTATAAGAGACAAAATCAATTTATTACAAATTGTGTGTGTGTGGGGTGAATAAGAGAAGAGGAAAGATGCTAAAGAAAATCTGAAGGAGAATGAAAGTGTTCATTCAATCCTGATCAAAAAGCTAAAGGAAGAGCTAGATTCTATAGACATCGAAAAACAATGAGACAAGCATCATAGAGCAGAACAAGTATGGAGAAAAGGTATATATTTGATTATATTGATCAGTGTAGTAATGGACCTACAATAGATCTAAAAATATGCAATTGAGTTGTATGTATGAATAGATCATTAGTGTTTGAGTTTAACTATTGAAGCATATAAGCCTCTTAAAAGAGAAGGGCTTAAAATTATATTTCAATTGAGATATAGCCCAAGGAGTATCAAAAAGTTTGATTGCAAAAGTAGCATTGGATATGTCGGATACCTATTGATAGGCTAAGTGAGTGTTTCATCAAGGATGGTAGCATTACATGCCAGATACTAGTTGAAAAACTATTTCTAAATCCTCTAACAAGGTCACACCTAATAGTGTGTTTGTAACCTTTAACAGGGTTGGCTCTTAATAGGGCTCACTTCATAAGAGTGAAAGTTTGGGGTACTGGTCCCAGTGGTTTTTCCCTTAGTAGGGTTTCCATGTTAAAATCCTTGGGTTATGTGTTTATGGTTTATCACTTTACTATTTTACATTTTACATATGTATTTCCGAATTTATCAGTATACTCTACATATTTACTATGTTTCGGTAAATAGTTAACTGATTATCGGTAATCATACAGAAGAGAGATTAGCAAAGCAATCGAACAAGTAGTAAATTGACATAAGTATTTCAATGCATACATCTTGTAGGAAAGAAAATAACTTGAGACATAATTAGTTGTTATAAGTGTTAAGTGTTGATCTAAGGATTAATTTTTGAGTCCATTGATTCACTCCCCCTTCTCAGTTGTTATAACAAAAGATAGGTAAGATATGGAGAACTCAATTTCATGAATGAATCCAAGAAGAAGAGATAGAGACCAACAAGTAAATTAAATTTTAGCTAGAAATGGCAGGTACGAGGTGACTAGAATTATGTAACACCCTCAGAGAAATCTTAGACCAAGAAAATCCTAATGAAAATTATACCACCTCTAACTCCTTTTTAGATGTGCCTGTATCCTTTTTCTCAAGTTTTCAACTTATCACGTGTGCACACATAAAATTTGAAAAAAATTTGTGGAAAGGATTTTTCCTCAGTCAAACCCTTGTAGAGGAATTAACCTTGAAATTAAAATTTAAACTCTTGGAAAAGGGAAGCATGTTTTTAGTAGAAGAGTCTTGATAAGAGAAAAATATATCTTATATCTTGATAGTGCAATTTAACTTTAAATAAAACCATGATTGTTTATTCCATAACATGACTCCGCAAAGACCTAAAAGGACATCAAAAAATACATTCTTGCATAATGGTTGTTGAAACTTGCCACAATGAAGAGCATGGTGGGATTAAATAACTTCAATGCTTGAAATTATTGAATGCTTCTTATTTCTCCTTGGATGCTTGAGGTCATAAATGATTTATTGAAAGAATGGATGTCAAGATGAGGGAGGTATCATTTCTTTTGTACCTCACTAAGCCATTTTTGGGCTCTAAATGCAAATGAGGTTAACATGGGTTTGAAGATGTTGGTAAAATCAAAAGACTATTGCACTAATAAAATTAGGGCCAAATTTTTAGGGAATGGGGTGACCCCCAAGGATTGGGGAGAGTTGATTCACCCCATATCCATAAATTTGTTCTATTATATCCAATCTAGGATTATATTTGAGTTAGGGGTCAATTTGGATATAGGAATGCCCAAAATGTGCATGAAATCGAGGTGTGATATCAAAATAAATATAAAAGGCCACCAATAATAAAATAGGGCCTAAGTATGCAACTGGTGATTAAATGGGTATGAAATAATTAAAGGGGACCACCTATAATTAAGGGAAAGGTTATACAAATTAAATTAAGAGGAGACTCATTTAAATACTTATTAATTAAATGCATAGAAAAAAGTCTTATGATGCATGAAATAATAAGAACACACAATAGTAGGTGCAAAATAATCATGGAATTAGAATCATTAGGATGTGTGTAAAATTTAAGATGTTGCATTTAGCCCCCACTTTAGTAGGAGTATGACCCTACTTGCATACTCATGGTAAAGTAGAAGAAATAGATATGATAGAGAGATTTGAGCATGGAAAAGACTTCAAAGAGATAAGACACCACTAGTTTCAAGGGAAGAATACCCGAAACCAAAGATCTTAACTTTGATAACCACATGCAAGGGTAAAAAAAATAAAGCAAAACAAAAACAAAAATTAAGGGTCCAAGTCAACTAGTCGAAGGGACCTTGGTAGTCAAAATATTATAACCTCTAATATCATTCTTGGGATTCTATTGCAAGAGAAAAAGTGGTCTCGTGGAAAGAGAAATAACACATAAAATAATATTAAGAAAAGAATCTATGATCCAACCAAATATAAAAGAGTGTAATTCTTATTTAATCATGGAGGAGAGAGAAATTAACTAACATTCCCACTAGATAGAAAACTATGTTATGCTAGGAGATCCATGAAAAGAGAGGAGGAAGAGTTGAATGAAATTTATAATATGGTATTCAACTCAGCCTAGAAGAAAGGTTTGTGCAATGATGGAGTTGATAGTCTAGAAAGCTGTGTTATTCTAGTCAACCCATGTAATAATAATCTTATAAAAAAATTGTATGCAAGAAAATATAAAAAAGGGATTGTCCAAGGAAATAATTGTATCTAAGAAAATTCATCATATTGGTGTAAAAAAGGATTTCCTAAGGAAATTATTTATCCAAGAGGATCCACTAAAACAATATGAAAGAGATTCATATGTCCATATAAAATTGTATTGTTCTAGTGTACTCAAACTAAAGTATTTGAAAAACCCAAAAATTTTGCAGCAAGGAGGCCATATAAACACGCCCTTAAGATGAAAAAATAGTAGTATGTTGAAATCTTAATGAAAACAAGAAAAAGGATAAATAACTTCAACACCAATGGGATATCCTTTAAAAAAACACTCATTCCAAGCAAAAGATGTGACCTGTCTTATGAGGCAAGGAAGGGACACTTGTAAAGACATATCATACAAAAAGTATAACATGGTCCTTTTTAAGGATGCAAAAGAGGAGGAAGAGATATTTTTTCAAAGAAATCCACTTCTAAGATGAGATCTTGAAAAAAATTACATCATTGACCAAAAGAGGGGAAGGATAATAAAAATTCAAACCTTCCACATTTCTAGATAAGGGGAATCTTTATGAATGATAACACACTTTTTGTTGGAATACACCAAATCACTAAGAGGGGAGGGGCTGAATTAATGATCTTTAAAATACTTCTTTCTAGATAAATAATTTAATAGAATAACCAAAAACAAAATAACATATTGTGATTGAATTAATGAATTATAAAAGTTGCTTCAAGTAAACATCCATTACCAAAATAGAAGAATCAAATATGTAAGTAAGATAACACATGAGTTTGAGTGGAAAGATGTTGAAGGGTAAAAAATTACAATGAGAAAGAACTTTATTATATGCCTTAGTGTAAATCTCACTAGTTACAAAATTCAAGCCTTATTGACAACCTCATTGGTTACATACTTCAAGCTCCCTTGGTCAACTCAGTAGTTACAAAATTCAAGCCTTACTTTCTAAGACCTCACTATTTATTTTTTTAGGACACCAACCCCATGAGTACCAACTTGTTGCAAGTTTAGGAGTACCAGCTCCAAGGAGTACCTAACCTTATTTATGTAGAAAGATAAAAATACACAGAGTACTACTCTATTTACATTAATATCTTTGGGTAAAGATGAATTTTGTATCTCACAATCACATTTCTCACTACTTTTCAAATACAAAAGATGTAATTACATCAAAGAGCATATATATAACCTCTACAATACATATTTACATTCCCACCACTTTTCTAAAATAATATGTTTTACTTCTGTGATATAATAATGCTTACTGATGTATATGGCTCTAAATATTTTATAGAACCATCTTTTGTATTAATCATTTTTGACAAAAAACAAGTTTCTCTTTTTCCTTCATTAAATACGTCATCATTTTTTCATCTTGTCAACACTTCCAGTAGTGCTAATTTCTTATTTTTTTCATGACTGTTACATTTACAACATGCAATAATATGTCTATGTATATTTTATATCAAATTCTCCAAGCATGAATGAAGAAAAAAACCCTTTTAATCACATTTCAAAAAGAACTATTTCTCAAATAATTTTTCAACTCTCTTTCATAGCAATTACAACCCTCCCTGTTATCATTTTTCATCGATTATAATTTCTTGAAGATGAAAATTTACATTTTGTGGTATAATTTTCAATAATATTATTAATGTTGAAGTATTTAATGTGGATTTTCCAACATGCTATCTTTGATTAATTAATATAACCACCTAATTAAACTATGACACTTTATGAATTTAATGTCATCCAAATTATAAGTGTCAATATTCATTCTTGTAGATTAAACACCAAACTTATATATGAATTGATAAGTCATACAAATGAATATATGACTATCACTTTATGTTAACCCCATTTAATGCATTTCTTAGAGCTCATGTTTCCATGAAGGCATAACTGAATACGAACATTTCAAATCCTTAGCCACCAAAATTTTTGTGTCTTCCATGCATTAGAAATTCAAGGAACTATATAAAAATAATAATATTTGCCCAATGTCTTCATTTAGCATTTCTACTCAAATAAGATTCATGACTCTTTTATCCTTTAAGAGCACACACCTGTCCTATTTTCATCCCATCAAATCACCTCACCTACATAACACTATATGTTTCAAACAACATCTTAGTTCACATTAATGAAAAACTGATGCTAATAAATTATTCCTTGGCATTGATGTCAACACAGTTTGACCTTCACTGCTATTGAACTCAAACCTGAATCACCAAGCTACATGCATTGGTATTCATCACAACTTTCTCATCCTTTGAAATAAATGTCCAAATAGTGAAAGGGGTGTCTGATAAACCAATCACAAAAGTGAATATTAAGTGAAATATGATTGTAACATCATCAACTATAATTTTTTTAAGTCACTCCCCCATTCTAAATACATTGGTCTAGCATAAGGGTATGTATTAAGTCAAAAAACCTACTATGCACTATCTAACATAACTCTAAATTAAGGACTTTAATCAAGCCCTTATACATCTTGTAGATTTTTCATTCATGACTACATGCCCCCCTCTCCCCCCTTTTCTTAATAGCATCCCTTTAATTCTTCTTCATTGCTATAGTATATGTGTATTCTCTTTTAGTATCCTTGATCTTATTGATATCTACATCTTGGTTTACTGCTCATTTCACAACAACAATTTCTTTGCTACATCTAAATGTCCTTTCATGTTTTCATTATATCCTTACACCTTTGAATTATTTGTCCTTAACCTTGATGGTTTGTTACTTTTATTGTACTCCAAATCATTGTCTTTGACCTTGTAAAGTTTTTATTTTTTGTATTATCTTAACTTGCATTCATTTTACTACATTTTTTATATCTAAATTTTTTTTTTTGAGTATCCTCTTGCATGTTATTTAATTCTTGAAGGGAATTTTCATTTACATAGGATCTAAAAATCTATGTGCCTCTTGATTATGCCATATTCAAACATCAACAACCATCTTCACAAGAATCTGCATGATCTTTGTGAGACATTTGCACCTAATACCCATTTTCATGATAATAAATCTATGATTGCAAATAGGTTTTTCTTATTATCAAGGAAGTTTCTCCTTTTCTATGCAAATGGATATATGGTTTAAATCTCAATTTTACCATTGATTACTTAAGCCTTTCAATGAGAAATTATTTTCCCTAATAATTTTTCTTTAGATTATGTGACTCTTCACTGAGATTTGTCTTTCTTCAGGCCTCTTATTGTCATAATATTAAACAAATATGCTTCCACAAAACCAAGCTCAAATATTCAAGAATCTAATTTTATTTGATGAGTGATATCTCTCATGGGTGTAATTCTCAGTGTCTTAACAAGTTATTAATGCCTTCCTTTTCCTTTCTCTTATCATTGGTTATTTTCTTCTTGAAGATCATTTCCTTGACATTGAATCATTCTTTTCCACCTTGTTTTCTTCATACACCAAGGAAAGTTCTAGACTAAGATAGTCTAAAAATATTATCTAGAATAGGCACCCATTTATTTGTCATTGATTTGAAAAATAACTTATATTACAACATTACTTGTTTATTAATTTTGATAAAAAATTATGACTTTTTGTTGTATTATCAAAACATTTTTTTTTGTGACAATTGTAGGAGTACCAAAAAATACATTTTTTCATTGATTTTGAGCATGTTGACCACTATTTCTTTTTTTCAATGTTCTAATTGTTTATAATTTCACAAAGTATCACTATTTTGTCATTCGTGTCCTTGATTTCACTCTTTGTCTCATTTTATTATGCCCTCACTATTATATATCATGTAATCACTGATTCTTTTACAATGAACAAATCACTATCATTGCAACTTCACATAGTACCAATACTTTTTACATTTTAATAGTCACCATTAAGAAGCATTATTCTTGACAGTAACTATTCTTTTTGGCATTATATTACATTATTTTTTATTGTATATCTCTATAAGCCTCAAAGTACAATACACTTCCCTTCCTAGTGATTAAATACATCACTTTTCCTTTCGGTATTGATTCATATCTCTAACATAAAACCTTTTTTTTCAACACTATTGTCATCCTTCTTGAACTTTTATTGATAAATCTATTGTAAATGCTTACCCTTGCTACAAACTTAGAACTTATATTCACTTTTCATTCTTCAAACCTTTCAATAATTCACAAACTAACCCTTGAACATTGTGCTAAAACAATGAGCTACAATACCTAGTCTCACAATTGTGCAATGAATAGATATCAATATTGTTATAATGTCTCAATTAATGTGTTACCTATTATAAAATAAATTTCAATCTCATTCTATAAAAAATCTATAATATTAGCATGTTATAAGCTAAAAATATTGTATATTGTATGATAAAATTAGCCTATATCCATTAATGATAGAGATGGAAACCTAAAATGATGTGATTGGCCAAACTAAATTAATTTCATAATCACACATTAAGATGGATTCAACATTATTTGAGTTTCATAGGAATAAATAGAAGAAGACTCATACTCCCCCTTTGTAAATATACTCAAGTACTATTATCAAGAGGTTATCTTTACTATGACAAAGATTAGTTCATCTACAAATAAGAGACCATCTACAGTACATAACATTTTCTAGTACTATTCACTCACATAGAATGAATATAAACCACTATATACAAGATAGATACACTAACACTGCCCAACTATTACACTATTATCCTATGATAACTTGATACAAATATATTTTGTGTACTATATAAATGTCAACAATTGGAGTGCATTACTAGTTATTAAAAAATTCAATTTCAACCTTACAATGACAACACCAAATAAAACCAAAAATGTATGCATTCTCTTAGAAGTATATATCTATAAATTTTGCAATTACTTCCAACATTCTGTTGGCATCCTCTTAACCATGTAACATCAGAATATGCAAGATATGAAAACCTTCAACTATATGAATACAATAGATCTGCAACATGTAAATAGTAGACTTAGGATTCACCAAGATATATAATATTAAAAGATGCATCTATTTTTCTTATCAATGTAGCCAATATCATGTATTTTTATTATCAATGTGGCCAATATCTATTTTAATAATATTATAACATCATTCTTCTCCTTATGACATAAATTCCTACTTATAATGACTAGAACTTTTCTCTATTGGTAGGATCTATGTTCAATATGATAACATCTTGTCTTTATATTTTTGATAGCCATGTAGATCTTCTATTTCAACATCATTTCACTTCCTTCAAGCATCCTTTCTTACTATTTTACAACATTCTCTAAACATCATTCCTTAATTGTATATAAAAATACTCTTTATTGTCAATCATGTGTCTTCTTAACTCACTACTCTCCATGTAAGTATTTTCCTCTAATATTATCTTCATCAAATATACCTTTTATGACATGTCCAAACCAATCTTATACCTCTACCTCTTCATTAAAAAATAATCATCCACTCTTTTATCTTCTCTAACAGACTAAAAGAAGATGCAATAATATGCTCCTCAGACCTCATAAGTTTCTTTATGCACTCAATGATGCATCTTGTGTAGTATATAAAAACTTAAGTTCTTTCTTCTCTTGCATTTTTTTTATTCTCCAAACTTTCCTAGACTTTTTATATTACATAATCAGAGATCCTACCTTTATTTATATCTAGATGATTCCATCAAATTAGTCCCGCAACACTGTTCTTTATGCCCAAGGTTATTGCTTCTATAACATGTGACTTCCTAACCAATCATAGTAACAAAAAAATTTCTTAACAATCCAAAGATACACTATTAATATTCTATTATATTTACACTCTCTTTCATGGTGACCAAAGTATTTAAACTTATGAAAAACCACATTCATATTTCTAGGAATGCAAAATGACTCCTCTTAGATATTTTTCTACAATCAATTACTTTATGCCCATAATCATTACATGAATAACGATAACTGAAAAACAAATAATTGTACCTTACTAATTGATCTCTCAAAGTAGGTGGATATTGTGGTGACATGTCAAATCTACTTTCTCTACTTTAGTTTATTGATCCCTATAATGATCATTTGCAATATAAATAAACCAATATTCATCTCTTTTAACATAAAACATTTATGTATGACATTCTTTAGAATCAAGATCTTTAGAAAACTCATCAATTTTTTATTAGAAAACTCTTTATTTTTGGTAATACCTTTCATATTTTTAGAATAATTTTTATTTCTACACTTCTTGCCCATGGTATTCATTTTCCCTTGATCAACCTAAGTTAGTTAGACTTCTGATACAAACCTATGGCTCTGATACCACTTGTTGGAATACCTCTGGTGCATGAGCACCATAAGGCCAAAAGGAAGATCTTTACAAATTTTGCCTTGTAGGTGGTTCTAGCCAACCGCCAACGTAATTAGGACTAATGATAAAGTCACAAGGTTGATTTGGTGTGTGATTAGAGGTAGGAGTTTTTGAGTCATGTGTTTTGTGTGTTCAATTAGGCTCTAGTGCTTAAGTCCTAGAAAAGTCAACATGGGTCAAAGTTTGACCAAGACTAAAAAATGGAGTGGAATTTATGTTTTTGATGTTTTGGGATCCAAGGTATTGATTCTTGATTTACTAATTCAAGGTGGAATAGTTGATTGTCAAATGAACAAAAAGTTGTAAAAGTTGCTCATGACAACTTTGCAAAGTTGTCATAACAACATTTCCTAAAAATAGGAAATGGATTTAATGGTGTTCTAATCCCAACCTAGGAGCCCAAAAATGTGGGAATGGACTATATAAGCCCATAAAAACCCTAATCTAAGGGTTGGAAGTGTTAGTGTACGAACTATGGTTTGGAAAGCAAAGAATTGGACTGTGTTTTTTTACCAGAGCCTTCATCACGACCTTTAATGGATTGAATAGATTGATTTAATGAATTGAGCCTTTGATACTTGTTATGTAATTACTATGTGTGGTGTTAGTTTGATATTTTGGCACTTTTGTTGAAAGTTTCAAGTAAATTTTGTTAGTTTCACTTGTTCACTGTCTGGTTAAGAGCCAGTCATGTAAAAATGAGTCCCACTTGAGTTCCCATAGTTGAACTTAAATGGACACTTGGAATCGAGTAGGGGACTATGTAAGTATGGTAAATATTTATTTTAGAGTTTGTGTGTGCAGAGGAGTTAATTTTTCCATCAAGCCCTAGGTGAGTACATAGGTATTCTTGCTAGGAGTTTGTAAAGTGCAGAGGAAAGGGAGATTTCTAGACAAATTGGCTTGAGACATTAAATAGTGAAGAGGTGTAAGGGAATGGGTCCTTGATATATGTATCAAAGGAGAATAATAGAGGAGGTAATTAGAGAAACTAGTGTAAGAAAAGAAACTTGACTTGACGACATGCCCTAGAAACCCTTGAAAATAGGGGTTTGGTGGAAATCCTATGTACAAATAACTTAAAGACATAAAATGTAGAAAATAATTGATCCTAGGGTGGTCTTACAAAGAATCCTTAGTTAGTTCAGGGGGTTGTTAAGGACATTTGTGAAGAAAACCAAGAATTCATTTTTTAGGAGGCCTAATTGGGCTAAAAAGGCTACAAGACCTAAAAAAAAGAAAAATTGGAACTCGATAGAAAACCATTGGAAGAATCCATAAAAGTGGATAAAAATTAGTTGAAAGTGACCTTGGAATAGTAAGGATACCTATTCTTGTTGCCAAGAACAGATTGGGAGCAAATTGGCTAAATTGAGCCTATGAATGCATAGTTGGGTTGAGAAAGGTATGAAGAGAGTTTAAAGTTGGTGGAGAGCTGTAAGATGAGTAGGGGACCATAGGAGTTTTCTATAGCTAGGTTAAAGATAGATACACTAGGAAGGCAAAAGAGAAGGTCTAAAAAAGAGCAATAAAGCTCTTAGGATTTAGATATCCCTATCAAAGTGGTGTTAGAGCCATTGAAAGGCTTGGGAAGTGGATAGTGTATGACACAAGGAAGTGAATCCATTGGAGAAAGGACCATGGTGAAAAATGTAGAATTGGCAAGGGATTTGTCAAAGAAAAAAGTCAAGAGTAGACTTCTAGAAGAATCTATGGAGGAGATGAAGCAGAAGCTAGAAGAAATTGCAGAGACTGCAAGAAAGATGAAAGAAGAGATCAAAGAGGATAAATAAAAAGGAAAGAGTCAAGTTGAAGAGCAGAGAGAACCAGAACCAAACCCTCCATTAACTGAGGAACCTATCCTCAAAGACCTCAAAGAATTAAGTGGTAATGCATTAGAAGGCATTCCAGTATTTTTTGGTAGAATGGATGCCAAATTGGTGACAGAATGGATTGAGGGTATGGAAAATCACTTTGAGTGTGATGGTATCATAGAGGCACAATTGGTGAAGATAGCCAAATCAAGGCTAAGAGGACAAGCATTAACTTGGTGGAAGTTCTTGCAGGAGGAAAGAGAAAGAGAAGAGAAGAAGCCAATATCCAATTGGAAATCTATGGTGGATAAGGTGAAGGAAAAATACCTACCAGAGGATTATGACATCCAACTAAAAAAAATGAGACAGAATCTCAGACAGAAAAATTTAGATGTGGCATCCTACACAAAAGAATTTCAAAGCTATGGCTTAGGTCCACAGTGCAAGAGGTAGAGAGCATTAAAGTTTCTAGGTATCTCAATATTCTTAGGTGGAACATTCAAGAAGATTTACACCTCTTTACCTTAACATCTATCCATGGGTGTTTTCAGATGGCCCTTAAGGTGGAAGAAAAGCTTAGAAAGAAGCAAGATTCAAACTATAGGGGTAGAGGAAGAGGTAGAGAATCTACAGGAGTACATAGAGGATGTTATAGTGGTAGAAGCAATGAGACAAGAGGCCAAGGAAACTCCAATTTTTTTTTAAAAATTCATGAATCAAACAATAAAGGAGGATATATCATAGGAAGAGGTTTTCATAGTGGTGGAAGAGGCAGATCAGGTGGTTTTGAAAGAAGCTCACATTTTTCTTCAATGAAGTGTTATAATTGTGGCCAAATGGGTCAGCTTTCCTATTTTTGTTCTGATAAGACAAAATCTTCACAAGGTGAAAAGAAGATTACATATGTGCAAGAAGAAGACATGACCAAATAGTCTGATCAGATAAGTTTGGATTCAGAAAAGGGAGAGAACTTCATGCTTAGGATGATTCTAATCAAAGAACCTAAAAGGGATGAACACAAATAAAGGAGGGATCTTTTTTGGTTCAAGTGTAAGATTCTTATCAAGGTGTGCAGGGTCATAATAGACTCATGATATATTGATAATGTGATCTCAAAGGAAGAAGTGTATAAGTTAAAATTTACTAAGATACCTCATGTTTGTCCTTACAATGTGACTTGGTTGAACATGGGGAAAAACATATTGGTCAATGAACAAGTGTGGGTTGATTTCACCATAGGTAAGTATCAAGGAAAGACACTTTATGATGTGATACAAATAGATGCATGCCATCTATTGTTAGGAAGACCATGATAATGTGATAGGGAGGCAATCCACCATGGCAAGGAGAATAAGTACTCATTCAAGAAGAAGAGTAACTTATAAGATATAGTATTTGATATAGGAAGATATAGTGGATAAGATGGACTCCAATACTCTTCTAATGAGTGGGAAAGAATTCCTAAAATACATGAAGGAGGAAGAAGGAATTGGTTATGCAATCTTGGTGAAACCAAAGGAGGAGGATACACCCAAACAAGCACCTATGCCTACAGAAGCTAGACAATTGTTAGATCAGTTCCAAGACATCATATGTGAAGGGAAACCAGCTACACTACCTCCAAAAAGAGAAATCAGTCATTGAATTGACTTTGTGCTAGGGGCATCATTCCCAAACAAAGCTTCCTACAAGATGACACCAAAGCAGAGCAAGGAGATTGCAAGGCAAGTGCAAGAGCTTTTGGACAAGGGTTTGATATGAAAGAGCATCAGTCCATGTGGTGTTCCAGTAGTATTGGCTCCTAAGAAGTGAGGTAAGTGGAGAATGTGTACTAGCTCTAGGACAATAAATAGGATAATAATAAGGTATAGATTCCCTATTCCTAGAATAGAAGACTTAATAGATTTCTTAGGGGGTGCTAATTACTTCAAAAAGATAGATCTTAAAAGTGGATATTATCATATTAGGATGAAAGAGGGGGATTAGTGGAAGTCAGCTTTTAAAACCATAGAGGGATCATATGAGTGGTTAGTAATGCCTTTTAGGCTTAAAAATGCACCTAGTACTTTTATGAGGGTCATGAACGAAGTCTTAAAGGATTACATAGGGGTATTTGTGGTAGTATACCTAGATGATATCCTCATCTTTAGAAAAATGAAAGAAGAGCACATGAAGCACCTAGAACTTGTGTTGAAAAGGATACAAGAAGAGAAGCTCACCATAAATCTTGAAAAGAGTGAGTTTATGAAACAAGAACTAGTATATCTCGGATTTTTAGTATCCCAAGGTGACTTGAATATGGATAAGAGTAAAGTTGAAGCCATTTTGACTTGGCCTAATCCTAAGATAGGGACTGAAGTGAGAAGCTTCCATGGGTTGGCCAAATTCTATAGGAAGTTTAGGAGAAGATTCAGTGAAATCTATGCACCTATCCTAGATACCATAAAGGGTGGAGTCAATACAAAGTTCATATGGACCAAGGAAGCCAATAAAGGGTTTGAAATATTGAAGAAGGAAGTAGCTACTCAACAAATTCTGGTGTTACCAAGTTTTGACAAACTATTCATTATGGATAGCAGTGGGGCCAGTCCTAAGTCAGGAAGGAAGACTAGTAGCCTTCTTTAGTGAAAGGTTAAATGAAGTAAAGTCTAGGTATTCATCCTATGATCTAGAGCTTTATAAATTGGTGCAAGATCTTAATAAGTGGAGGCACTATTTGTCACCAAAATAATTTGTTGTATATACTGACAAAAAAGCCTTAAGATACATAAACGCACAAGAGAAGATTAGTTTGAGGCATATAAAATGGATGGAGTTTCTACAATCATACACTTTTACAATAAAACACAAGAAGGGGGTAAACAACAAGGTTTCAAATGCACTTAGCATGAGGTTGCTTACTATTCAAGAAATACAGTTGCAGGGCACAGGGGTTGAAGGCTTCAAGGATATTTATGTTTAGGAGATGCAGATTTCTCAGAGATCTCTAAGGTATGTAATGATTTTGAAATTCATTTTCACAGTGAATATGCAAACTATACTTTACAGAATGGTTTATTGTTCAGAGGGAAAAAAACTATGTGTGCCAAGGGGTTCCATGAGGGAGAACCCCATCCAAGAGAATCACAATGGTATCTTAAGTGGACACTTTAGATTAAACAAGACCCTAAACCTAGTGTAGATATTCTAATGGTGGCCTAAAATGTAGAAAGATATAAGGAGTTATGTTGAGCAATGTGGATTATGTCAGAAGGAAAATGGGACATCATCAAATGCAGGTCTTTATCAACCATTTCCCATCCCAAAGAGACCATGGGAGTGCATAAGTATGGATTTCATAGTAGGGCTACCTAGAGCACTAACTGGTTTGTATAGTGTGTTTGTGGTAGTGGACAAATTTAGTAAGATGAGTCACTTTATCCCATGTAAAACAAAACATGATGTCAGTCACATTGCCCACCTTTTATTCAAGGAGATAGTAAGGATACATGGTTTTCCAATGAGGATAGTTGTAGATAGAGATGTGAATTTTATGGGAAACTTTTGGAAGACCCTCTGGAAAAGAATAGGTACTAATTTGGCTCATAGTTGTGCATATCATCCTCAAAAGGATGGCCAAACAGAAGTATTTAATAGGGTCCTTGGTAAGTTTTTAAGGTGTTTGACTAACGAGTACGGATAAGGATGAGAACAAGTCATCCCACAAGGAGAGTTTGCCTATAATGATAGTGCAAATAGGACTATTGGTAAGAGTCCATTTGAGATTGTGTATGGAGTACATCGAAGGGGTGTTTTTGAGCTTAGAGATCTAAACGGTTATGAGGGGATCAGTGGTCAAGAAAATGACTTTGCTCAATCAATGAGAGAGTTCCATGAGAAAGTTAACAAGACATAATGGAGCCAAACCAAAAGCTTATAGTTAGGAAGGATGAAGGGAGAAGAGACTTACTGTTTGAGGTAGGGGACTTGGTGATGGTGTACTTGAATAAGGATAGGATACAAAAGGGAATATCGAGAAAACTATAGATGAAGATGATTGGACCATGTAAGGTGTTGGCTAAGTATGGCCCCAATGCCTACAAGATAGATCTGCCTAAGGATATGTCCATTTCTACCATTTTCAATGTGAAGGACTTGATTTAGTAGAAGGGTCTAGAAATATATGAGGGAAACTACATCACAAAGGTCGCTAAGGATGTGGAAGAACTCCAAGTACCTAATCAGATCAAGCCACAAGTGGAGAGAATTCTGGATTCAATAGTGAAGAAGAATACTAGGAGTAAGACTTACATGGAGCATTGAGTCAAATGGGAGAAACAACCTGAGTTAGAGGCTACTTGGATAGGAGAGAGTGACTTTAAAAAGCATGGCATCAGTTTGGATTTTTTCACACCTCAGGTACATTGAATTTCTTGTTGCAAGGGGAGAATGGTGCAAGAGCACCTTAAGGCCTCAAGGAAGATCTTTAGAAATTTTGTCTTGTAGGTGGTTCTAGCACACCACTAACGTAATAAGGAATAATGATAAAATTCCAAGTTTGTTTTGGTGTGTGATTAGAGGTAGGAGTTTTTGATTCATGTGTTTTGTGTGTTCAATTAGGCTCTAGTGCTTAAGTCCTAGAAAAGTCAACATGGGTTAAAGTTTGACCAAGACTCAAAAATGGAGTGAGATTTATGTTTTTGATATTTTTAATGTTTTGGGATCTAAGAGATTGATTTGGATTGATTTATGCAAGATATAATAGTGAATTGTCAAATGAAAAAAAAGTTGTAAAAGTTACTCATGACAACTTTGCAACTTTGTAAAGTTGTCATGACAACATTTCCTAAAAACTAGGAAATGGCTTTAATGGTGTTCTAATCCCAACCAAGTGGTCCAAACATGTGGGAGTAGACTATATAAGCCCAAAAAACTGTAATCTAAGGGTTGGAAGTGTTAGTGTATGGACTGTGGTTTGGAAAGTAAAGAATTGGACTATGTTTTTGTAATAGAGCCTTCATCCAGACCTTTAATGGATTGAATGGATTAATTTAATGCATTGAGCCTTTGATAATTGTTATGCAATTACTCTATGTGCTGTTAGTTTGGTAGTTTGGCACTTTTGTTACTTGTTTTGTAAATTTCTTTAGTTTCACTGGTTCATTGTCTGGTTCAAAGGCAGTCATGTAAAAATGAGTCCCACTTGAGTTCCTATGGTTGAACTACAATTTCCACTTGGAATAAAGAAGGGGATTGTGTAATTAGTGTAAATATGTCTTGTATATTTTGTGTGTGCACGGGAGTTAATTTTTTCATCAAGCCCTAGGCGAGTACAAAGGTATTCTGGCTAGGAGCTTGTATAGTGCAAAGGCAATGGAGCTTTCTAGATGGATTGGTTTGATCTAATAATTTGTGGAGAGGTGTAAGGAAATGGGTCATTGATATGTATATTCAAGGAGAATACCATAGGAAGCCATTAGAGGAACTAGTGAAAGAAAATAAACTTGACTAGACTACATGCCCTAGAAACCCTTTAAAATAGGGTTTGGTGGAAATCATGTGTACAGATAACTTGAAGACCTAAAACCTAGAAAATACTTGAGCCTAGGGTGGTATTATAAATAATCCTAAGTTATTTTAGGGGGTTGTTAAGGACATTTGTGAAGAAAATTAAGAATTCAATTTTTAGGAGGCCTAATTGGGCTAAAAAGGCTACAAGGCCTAAAAACAAGAAACCTTGGAACTTGACGGAAAAACATCAGAAGAATCCATCAAAGTGGATAAAAATTATTTGAAAGTGACCTAGGAATATTAAGGATACCTATTCAGGTTTCCAAGAACAAATTGGGAGCAAATTGGCTAAATTGAGCCTGTGGGTGTATAGTTGGGTTGAGAAAGATATGAAGAGAGTTCGAAGTTGGTGGAGAGATCTAAGATGAGTAGGGGACCATAGGAGTGTCCTATAGTTATGGTAAAGATAGATACCCTAGGAATATCAAAGATAATGTCTTGAAAAGAGCAAGAAATCTCTTAGGAGTTAGATATCCCCATCAACCTCATATCACTAAGAGGTCCGGGGGTGAATAATTGATCTATAAAACACTGATTTTTAGATTAATTATTTCATACAATGACCAGAGAAAATATAAAATATTATGACTGACCTAATTAATTCAAAAATAGTAGCATCAAATAAACATCCATTACCAAAACAAAAGAATCAAATATTTAACTCACATAAGAAAATTGTTTTAGTATAAATCCCTCAAAGGGTAAAAACCCACAATGATAAAGAACTTTATTATGCCTCACTAACAACCTTACTGGTTACAAACTTCAAGTCTTACTGACAACATCACTGGCCCCAAACTTCAAGCCTCACTAGCCACCAGATTGGTTACAAATTTCAAGCCTCACTAGCCAAAAATTTATTTGATATTTTTTCAGTGCACCAACCATAGAAGAACCAAATCCAAGGAGTACCTAACCTCATTTGTGTAAAAATACTAAAATACATATATTAATACTCTAGTTACATCAATATTGTAGGCTAAAATCAGTTTTTTTTAAACTTTTAATCAAAGTTTTAGATGACAAAAATATGTATTTTTAAAAGCTTTTGCATGGACAATGTTTCTGGTAAGTTTTTTTTGCCAATGGTTGGCTTGTCAATTCACATTTTACGTGGAAAAACTACCAAAGAAATATTAATTTCATTGCAAAGTAGAGGATACATGACACTTTCCTAAATAAGACTTTAACTAGATTCATAATGATAAAAAAATAGCAAAGAGTTTTATATTAATAATTTTAAAAAGTTAACAAGTGGAATATATAGATTTTTAAAAGATGACTATCCTCCCTAAAAAATATACTTATCCACATAATATTATACACCCATGAACTTTTATTATTTTATATTTATGAATTTAATAAATTTAAGTTTATTATATGTTTTTGATTAAAGGAAAACAAGTTTTGAAGAGACCTAAAACCCGTAAACAACCAAAAGCTCTATAAATTTTGAAACCATTAACATAAAAACTAAAAACAAACCATATGCTAGCCCACAGACAAATGAAAAAATAAAATAAGGGGATACTGGCAAGTGGCCCGATCAAATTTATTTATAGGTTGTCATTTATCGAAACAATACCCATTGGAATGGTCACTTGGAGTAAAAAACAATTTTGGATATTCAATTTTGTAAAAATGACTAAGTCTGAAATGCAGTTAGCTGAGTACAGTCACACAGTTTTTGTCAGCAAGTACAATATATGGAGAAAAAATTCATGCAATATTAGAGGGAAAAGCTTTGGGATATAGTAGACCTCCAATTATGATCGCTTGTATTTTGGAGTTTATCTTTGAGAGTTACAGCATGTTGAAGACAGGCGAAGATAGTGCAACAACAATACAGGGAAGTTGAATGGTTGTAATGTTCAAGGGGGTATATTGTGGAATCCACAACTACTACTTTGGATTTGGATTTGGTCCTACCCTAATTTTCTTACAGTGTGATTTCCAACTGTGGATTTTATATTTGGTTAAGTATTGGACACATTTCCTGATGTTCTTGTGAGCCAACCAGAAGAATTTTTGAGATCGAGTATATAAGTATATTTATTTTATGATGTGAGGATGTGTGTTTATGTGTAGATGTATTATGATGTCAAGATTAGACAGAAGTTGATGTGATTGATAATTAGGAATGCTTATATTGTTCATTTTGATAAATCATTGTAACAGAATAGTATTGCTTTGTAAAAGTAGTGTGCTCATTATACACCCCTAATAGGGTTTCTATCTTTTAAAAGGGATATGTACTAAATGTAATATTCAGCTCCTAACAATGCTAGGTCTCCCAATAGAGACACTATACTCTTAGTGCATTATTTTTGGGTATCATTCCCACCAGCGTTTTCCCTTGTCCAGGCTTTCCTCATGAACAAATCATGGTGGTATGAGTTTTTTACTTTTTGTGAAAGTTATATTTATTTCAATAATTAAATGGTTGAGTTTGAATTGGTTAAATAAGTTTATAAAGTGTTGTAATACTGATTCACCCCCCTCTCAGTATTACTTAATCCTAACAATTGGTATCAGATCTTTTGGCCCTTAGAGAGAAACCCTAAAAACTTAAGGGAGATCCATATGCATTCAAGTTTTGAAGGAACACTTAAAGACCTTGATAAGGCGAAAGCTAAAAATGGTGATTTGAAATTCAAATTCAGAAGAGCATAAGGTTTCACGAAGAAGATTAAGGAACAACTTGAAATTTCTAGGAACCAAAGGCAAGACCTTATGGAAAAGATAAAAGAAGAATCTGATAATGATTTGTCTGATAAGATTAAGCAGCTTGAAAAGGAAAAAGAAGTATTAACGAAGGAACATGAAACTACTTCTATACAGATGGCTAAATAAATTCAACAAGTGAGAGATGGAAAAGCCAAAATTGAACATATCCTAGACAATGAAAATGTTTAGACAGTAAATATGTAGGTTGAACTTGATTACTAGAGAATCAAGTATCATTAACTAGAGAAATACAACCAAATCATTAAAGGAGAACTTGTTGAGGCTAAGAATCACATTGAAAAACTTCATGCAAGAAGTGACAAGGTTGATGAATAGAGGGAAAGACACAATCCTAAAGGTGATATGATAGGAGTTGGCTTTGATAAAGATGAATGTTTTGAATCTCAAGAAAGGATACCTAAAGAAAAGACAGATGTAGAAATACCTACTCAAGAAGAAGCTAGAGAGAAAATCACACCTTTCCGAGGGATATGTTTTGGGTGCAAAAAAATTGGTCACATGAAGAGAGATTGTAGAGGTAAATTTCTTTTTAAGCCCTTTTCTAGTTATTATTTTAATTGTTATGAATATGGACACAAGAAGATAGAATGTGGAAAACCTCAATAATCCCACACTAAATAAGACTACATCAGAGAGGAAACAATAGCCAAGATTACATGTTACAAATACAACACCTTTGGACACATTGCAAGGAACTGCAGATCATAGTTTAATCAGAATAGATCATCTCCTACATGTTATAAATGTAACAATCAAGGACATATAACAATGATTTGTTGGAATTATATTGAGATAATTTTTACTGAGAGGGGAGGGGTGAATCAGTACCTCTAAAAATTTTCTTGGTTAGCCCATTAACCCTTAGTCATCAGTTTGCAAAATAACTTATCTATCTGTTCATCTTTATTTATGCATATGAAATAATATCATACATTCCATTTGATGTGTAACAGTAAAAGAAACATACATGAAATTTGATAACACATAACACAAGATATGGTATCGCAGAAAACTCCTGTTAAGGAAGTAAAATCTGTGGTGGGGATTGTTACCCACAAACTTCACTATCTGCAGATAAGAAGAGCCGGTTAAGGCTTACAATTTTGGTCACTTTTGATGACCTACCCTGTTAGGAGTATTACAGTAGAGACCTATTAAGATCTACTTCATTTGAAGCTTTCAACAACACTGTTAAGTGTGCACTCTGTTAAGAGATTTACAAAGGACGGTTAAGTCCACCTTCTACAAAAGGATTTTGGATGTGATGCACTTGTTGGAATGCAACTACATAGGTCTTTGATCTGATGATAAATGCAATCTTCAATTGCTAATAAAAGATCCTATAAAGCTCCAAAATTACTATTAATCATCCTTCCATGATTGAGTATTACCTTTATCTGCTCATCGGTTACCTCTATGTGTTCTTGATAACTGATATACTATGTTTCTGCTCTTTGCATGAATTCTTCCTTCTGCTCTTTAGATGCTCTTCATGGCTATCAATTATATAGAATTCATGTACTCACAATTGAGTACTAACATCTATTTATACTAATCTAGGCTCAATTCTTGATTCATGCATCATGGTTAACTTTAGATCCAAGATATACAACTTGATATTGATCTGTAGTTAGATATGCTTTAAATCTGTTAGGATGCTTTAAAGCATTTACATAAAGCATGAATGACCATTAAAAAAAAAAAAAAAATTCTACAAAATAGAATAACTTTTTTTTATCTGTCGTGTATAAATCAGATCCACAAATTGCAGCTTTTTTGATTGTCGATTCTGAGGGTCGGTGTTCTTGGTCGCCAGTGTTCCTTTCTTGAACATGTCATCTAGTGTACTTGTCTGTCCTTTTCGGGTTGCTCTAGAAAACTGTGTCGCCAGTAATGCTTGTCTTCACCAGTGAAGCTTGTGATTTGCCGGTAATGCTTTCTGTCTACCGGTAAATCTTTCTGTCTGTGTTTTCCTTTAAGTATACTAATGGAAAAAAAATGTCATCAATCTCCCCCTTTGACATTAGTATCAAAAACATGATATGTGATACATACTGAGTGTATTAGTATGTACACCTGTGTATACTACTACCTTAGTCATTTGAATGACTCCCCCTATGTATGTGGCGATAAGTGTAAGTACATATATATATCCTTTATCTTTTTGTTTCTTTTTCTGATATATGAATTGTTTGAATATTTGTATTGTACATTGCCTATATACATTGTCTTTCCTCCTTTTTTGATTCTAAGGGAAAAGGTACTTACAACTTCTCAAAAAGGTGGTAATGTGAGGATTTGACTTCCTCCATCATTTTCTCCCATTTCTCCTTCAGCATTTCTAGAGCCAGTTGCTCTAGTGAAATTCTCACATGAATATCATAGATGTTGTCTACTAAAGACATCTCTGGGGTTGCTATCAGATTCCTAGCCTCTGAGATATGCTACTGAAATATTGTAAGATTTGGTAAAATGTGTGCTTGTAATTCTATAATATCTCCTCTGAATTGTGTCGCAGCATCCCATATTTCTTGTCTTAGCCTGTTTGCCTCAATTACTATGTCATGATGTGCCTTTATGCTCTCGACATTTGAGGTTAGGATTTGTGCACTCTTAGTGACATTAGAATCAATTTCTGCATGTTTGTCACTGTTCTCTTTTGCAAATTTGTCAAGTTTGCACATCTTCTGAACTAATTTTATTGCCTCAGCAATCATTGGCTCCAGTTCATCACTAAGTTTGAAGAGTTTAACCTTGTTCAATGCCAATTCTTGGCTTATCTTATCAATTAGCTTGTATTGATATTTCTTCTCTGCTTGTTCTTCCATTACTTGGTCGGCTTCTATCCCTTGCTCTATGATAGCGTCGGTAAGAACAACAATTTGTTCCTTAACTGAAGCATTTTCATCAATTTTTACTTCAGGAACCAGTTGTTGGAGTATTTCTTTGGATTTTTCAAGTGCCATGTTTTCTATGTGTTCTTTGATCATCCTCTTTTGTATGGCTTTTCTTTGATAGATTACTCCAAACTCTTGAAGTTTGTCACTGTCTAAAGCGGTGATGTCCCAATTTGGTACGTCAATGACTTCATCAAGTGTTACAGCCAATATGTCTTTCTTTACTATTTTCTTCTTCTTCTTCTTTGGCTGGTTGGTAGTAGCAGATTGATGTAATACCATTTGCAAGGCTTGAGATTGTGTAGATTTTGTTGGTGAGTGTAAAGAGGTTGAGGCATCTTTTTGTACCTATTCTGTGATCACCGGCAGGTTTTGTGAAGACGTCTCATCATTATCCTTAGGTGTGTCAACAGATGAATCTTCCTTTTGTTTCATCTCCTCCTTTCTCTTTACTTCTTCACTCTTTCCTTGCTCTTCAATCTACTTTAATGTGTCCTTTGTTGTTTTCTCTGCCTCTTCTTGTTTTTCCTTTGATTTATCTTTCTACTCATTGGTGTCATCCTTTATTTCTTTGTCGGTATCCTTTGGAGTATTAGATGCACCTTGATTTTGATCTGTACCCATATCCTTCGGTATATCATCATCTTTCTTGGATGATTTTTCCTCGCTGGACTGTATATCGATAGCATCTATCAATATATTCATATTTGTAGGCGTATTGACAGTTACAGTGTCAATAGCTTTGTCCTATTCATCGGTATTAACCCTTGTGGCAGTGATATCTTCATCTTTTTGCATATCTGCTACAGGGTATTTTCCTGTAATGGTGTCGACAATGTTGTCTAACCATGAATTATCATTTATATCCACATCTAAGTTACCCTTAATTGTTAGATCTTCTTTGGCAACTTCTTCATCCTCCAAGTTAATGTGGATGGGGCTATCCAAGACTTGATCATGTTAGCCATCTTTTGACCAAACTTCATCTATAACATATGTCTGTTTCTACCCTGTTATCTATACTTCTTCTTCGTCCAACTTGACTGTTGAGTTACACGTATTGTTGATAGGTTCCCTTTTAGGACTACTTTCTTCATTAGGTTTTAGTAGATCACTCCATATTTTGTGAGTGTCTTCTTCTAGCTTTATAAGCTTTCCTTGAAGAAATTTATAAGCTCTCAGTTTAGCTGAGAATTTCTTTGTATGTTTCTCCATTACTTCATTGATTTCCTCTTTTGGGGATTCAAGCATAAGAGAAACCAATACTCTTTCTCTAATCCTTTTCTCTTCATGAAGTGCATAAGTGAATCTAGAAGAAATTTTATCCAAAAGTTCTTGTGGAACATCTTGTCTTGTGAAGTGTAGTGGAACATAGTAATGTCTGCACATCTTGGCAATAAGTGCATCTTCAATCTTATTTTTCTCTAATGCATCCCATCTTAACCATTTTCTGATCTTTGGGTGTCCAACAGATGCGGCTTCAGAAATATACTTACATATTCTATCAATGTCATCAGATGGAGATGTAACCTTTTCCTTTTCTTTTACAAGTTTGACACTGTCAGGTTCATCCATTGCTATATCTTCTAATTCTTCATTTGTCTGAATGTACTTTCTCCTCTTTATAGTTGTTCTTGCTAGTTGTTTGGCCCTTTGAGGTGCAGCTTTCCTTTTGTACACTTTCCCTTTTACCATGGGAGAAGGAATTGCATCCTATACTATTTGGCTTCTTGTTCTAGATTTCTTTTGTGGAGGAGGAGGAGGTGAATCAAAATTTTCTTCCTCTGAGTCAATTGGTTCTATTGTATCACTAATGGGGAGCTGTCCCTCAGTGTCTTCCTCCTTACTCTGTTCTTCCTCTTTACCTTCTTCTTCATCTTCTCCATCAGAAGATATCTTCAAGTTTTTCTTTATATTCTTTACCATTCTCTTAGACTTCTTTACAACCTTCTTGACAACAAGATTTGTCTTTATCTTTTGTTTGGCTTCCTCATAAGTACCAAACCTCAGTTGTTTGTTGTTAACGGGTTCATTCAATAATGCCTGAATGCATTTTGTAGCTAACTTTGTTTTAACCTCATAATCAAGCTTCTCTATCCAAGATTTCCTTGGGACTACTGCTTAAATGTAGGTGAAGTCAGTGTCCACCATAAAACAAATGTCTTCTTTATGCTCCTAAATCAGACTTTCAGGAATCCTGCTCCTTGCTTATAGCATATCCTTAATTGTTTTAAAGTATTCATGCATGACATTATCAAAGTTTGTTCCTAGTGTTTCAATGAATTCACTAATCTGGATGGTTATCAGTCTACTTGTGCCCCATGCTACTTTTCCAATTGAAGGAAAGTATTCTTCAAAGTAGAAGAATATACACATTAAGAGAGAACTGAAATTACATGTGTTTGTCCTTGAGGACCTAATTGTGCACATGTTCTCTTCAAACTGATGTAGTAGGATCTCTCCTGGATCCATCTTCTTTCCCTGTTTGATGATTTTATATGTTGTGCTCATAGCTCTGCTAGAGATGTTGTTCATCCTGCTAGCTTGAAATATTTTTTATCCAAATACGCAAGCTCCAAACTTCAGCTCTGTGTCAGTGATAGTGTTTACCTTCAGTGCTCTTTTATCTGATTTGGCATTGGTTAACTTTTCTACTTCTGCAAGAGAAGGATGTTTGTGAGCTTGAGGTTTGTCGGTTGTTGGATAACTTATAACTGCATGTATAACATCTTTTGTTATTGCCTTTGGTTTGCTCAACCACATAGATTTGTTATGGATTCTACTAAGAACAATCTTAATCCACCCTATTTTGAAAACCTTCGGGAAATGAAGTGAGTTTGTCAGACCTTTCACTTCTATGTGTTTATGCTCTTCCTAGAGCTTGCCACCATCATCACAAAGTGCCTTATAGGCATTGTCTAGGTCCAAATCTCCTATCTCCGAGACCTTGCAATGTATATAGGACCTAACATCCTTGAACAATAGAACCCTAGCTAGGATTCGGGAGGATGCTCCAGAATCGTCTGGTTGAGTGGCTATCTCAAGATGTAACTTGTATTTTGGTTCAGCACATGCCCCTCTTCTAATAAGTTTAAACGGTTTCATTTTGTCATCTTTAATTTTCTCTACCCTAGAAGTCGATGCCATTATTTTCAAGGTTTTAGGGCTTTTCTCGTAAACGGTGAGTGAATGAACTTACTGTTATCTGTGATCTCCTTCGAATCTGAATGCTTAGAGAATGAATTTTGTTGGGTCACTCCTCAAACTATTTGAAAATCACTATGTTCTACTCTACTCTGCTCGAAAATTGCGGGTGCAAAAATGAGCTTACCCGTTGGGCTTTTATACTTTTTGGTGCCCTAAGTTGTCATCAATGCTTACCAACTTCATCGGTTTATGAAGATTGCCTCCATCGGTAAATACACTCACAACTTCTCTGGTGTCTATTTTCAAATCATCGGGGTAGCTTAGCGGTGTCGGAAACTTCACCAATGATCGTCGGTGATATAGTGACAACAACTTTTGTAGATTTAGTGTATACTGATATTCGTCGGGTTACACACAATTTTGTGTAATGACCGATACATTCTGATAAGTATTGCATGTTTTTCTGTGTGTGTTCACCGATGCATTTTGTGCCCAATAACCGATGGTTGCTTTGTAGTAGATTAGCAAGTAACAATATATTGCATCTTTATTCATGCCTATATAACAATATGAACTATGTGTGATGGAACTGATGCATAATAAAACTTGTGATAATGTAGTTCCATACTTACTTGTGCAATCTAGTTAGATGTAGTGATATCACTAGATCCAGTGGATGGGGTGTCACTATTTGCATTGCTTGTACTAGTACCTTCAGTGTTTGTGGCTTTTACCCACATTTTATTTCTCATTCTTTTGATGTCATCAATGGTATTTCCATTGGGATGTGTATTTGTATCTGTCATTCGGTCTTTGCAATCTTTTATCACATGTCCAACCTTATGACAATGTAAACATGCCATACCTGGATTGGACCATCCTCTTGACCTTTTGGTCCACTTTCTCATATATTTTTCAGCAATATTTCCATACCTTCCACATGCTGTGCAATTTACCCATGTGTTATAGTCCCAAACATATGAGTTACCCTCTCTAGTTGGTTTGTAGCTTTTATCAGTTTCTTTCTGAGTCCAAGTTTTGTTGTTCTTTTTCTAGCATTCCTCATGTGTATGCCCATTCATCTTGCATGTAGGATAGTAGTTGTCCATATAGGTTTTTCTCTTTGGATTTATCACTTTGGATCTGCACTCATGTGCCTTGTGTCCTTTCTTTTGACATTTAGAACAATTACCAATAAAAGTAGATTGTGCTTGAGAAATACCTTTCATTTTGCTTCTGCAGATGTTTGAGGTGTGGCCTGGTTGTCCACAGTGATTGCATGACATCTTCTTGGATCTTGGGGTTGTGAAAGCATTCCTCTTATCAGATTGATTAGAGGATTCTCCATTTTCATTGTACCCTAATCCTGTGTAGTTGTTGACTCTTCTTTGTCCATGAAGAAAATCATCCATCCTTTTTTTGCTATCCTAGCCTTTTTGATTAGTTCATTGTGTTGAATCTAAACTCTGATTTCATTCTTTAATTTTTCATTTTCTTCCCTTAGTTCACCAATGGTCTATATTCTTTCTATGAGTTCTGTATTTAATATGTTTGCTTCATGACTCATAAGAATGATCTGGTTGATGACCTCATGGTGATGCTCAGTGAGTCTTTGAATCTTTGATTCTTTATCTTGTAGCTTCTCTGTAATTTTCCTCCTATCGTCAATGGCTAATGTTCTTTTATTTTCAATTTTTCTTGCATCATTCATAACATCAATCATTTTTACCATTTGATTCGCTTGACCAATTTGCAGCATCTTAATTTGATTTGTCAGATGTAGATTGATCTCTTGCATACTTGTAATTTCTTCAGCTGATGCATTTGAAGCTTTGCTCAATGATGATTCTATTGTTTCAAAGTACTCTTGTATTTCCATTTCTTTGTAGTCTTTCTCATTCAGCTTGGTTTCCATAATCTGTCTTTCATCAAGAAGTTTTCTTAGCTTTATCTTTGCCTCCTTGTACTATTCAAAGATTATCTACATTTGTAACTGCTCATTCTCAATAGTCATATCCAGTCTGAACTTATCCATTGTTTTGATCTTTTCTCTCAAGTCATTAAGCTTTTCAATAGAGAGACTTAGCTCTGATACCAATTTTTGGAATTATATTGAGATAATTTGTACTGAGAGGGGAGGGGTGAATCGATACCTCTAAAACTTTTCTTGGTTAGGCCATTAACACTCAGTCATCAGTTTGTAAAATAACTTATCTATCTGTTCATCTTTCTTTATGCATATGAAATCATATCATACATTCCATTTGATGTGTAATAGTAAAAGAAACATACATGAAATTTGATAACACATAACACAAGATATGGTATCGCAAAAAACTCTTGTTAAGGAAGTAAAAACTGCGGTGGGGATTGTTACCCACAAACTTCACTATTTGCAGATAAGAAGAGCTAGTTAAGGCTTACAACTTTGGTCACTTCTGATGACCTACCTTGTTAGGAGTATTATAATAGAGACATGTTAAGATCTACTTCGTTTGAATCTTTCAACAACACTATTAAGTGTGCACTCTGTTAAGAGATTTACAAAGGACGGTTAAGTCCACCTTCTACAAAAGGATTTTGGATGTGATGCACTTGTTAGAATGCAACTACATAGGTCTTTGATCTGATGATAAATGCAATCTTCAATTGCTGATAACAGATCCTATAAAGCTCCAAAAGTAATATTAATCATCCTTCCATGATTGAGTATTACATTTATCTGCTCGTCGGTAGCCTCTGTGTGTTCTTGATAACTGATATACTTTGTTTCTGCTCTTTGCATGAATTCTTCCTTCTGCTCCTTAGATGCTCTTCGTGGCTATCAATTATATAGAATTCATGTACTCACAATTGAGTACAAACATCTATTTATACTGATCTAGGCTCAATTCTTGATTCATGCATCGTGGATTAACTCTAGATCCAAGATATACAACTTGATCTTGATCTGTAGTTAGATATGCTTTAAATCCGTTAGGATGCTTTAAAGCATTTACATAAAGAGTGCATGACCATTAAAAATAAAAAACAATTCTACAAAATAGAATAACTTTGTTTTATCCATCGTGTATAAATCAGATCCACAAATTGTGGCTTTTCTGATTTTTGGTTCTGAGGGTCGATGTTCTTGGTCGCCAGTGTTCCTTTCTTGAACATGTCATCGGGTGTACTTGTCTATCCTTTTCAGGTTGCTCTGGAAAACTGTGTCACCGATAATGCTTGTCTTCGCCTGTGAAGCTTGTCAATTTTGTACTTAGATTTTTCTCAAAAATCTTTGTTCCATTGTGTATGCTTGCATTTCGCCGATACTGCTAGTGATTCATCGGTAATGCTTTCTGTCTATGTTTTTCTTTAAGTATAATAATGGAAAAATAATGTCATCATGATTTGTAGGTATAATAGAGCTACAAGTAATAGAATACCACCACCTATTGTTATAAATAAAAATATTGGTGATGTTGGAAAAAGTATGGTAGAATATATGGAAGAGTTTGACAATCAATTTGTGAAAGAGAGTGGTAAAGTTTGGAAAGAAAAGGAGAAGAGTGAGCCTAAGTTTTAGGGAGATTCATTGGATGCTACTAAACCCTCTTCTGATGTTTTTACATCAACCTAAATGGCCAAACATGTCCTTAGGGGGAGCTTTGGAGAAATATAACATAAATATATCCAGCCCCTGTTTATACGAAATAAGATTTTGCAAGCTTATGGAGAGTATATATGATTGATTTGAAATGCCTATCTGAAATCAAATAGTTATACACATTGTATCTTATGATTTACAGATTGTGGTCGAATGGATCATTTGTAGACTTGTGAGTTCATTGGGAAATGTGTCAATTCTTATATGGTGAAGTGTATTTTTATTCACTTGAGCATATCTGATCACTATTCGAGAAGAGCTAAAGACTAGAGGAACAAGCATAGAAGCTAGGGCATTTTTGTGATTGTTGATTTTCCATACCCTGATTCGTCAAGAAAAAGGTATTTTGATCACTTGCGAGATTTTTATTACTATAGATACTCTATTGATTTTTTATGTTAGTGAATGTATGAGGTATAATTTTAAGAAACATCCCTAGAAGTCTACTGAAGAGGATCCTAGGCGCATTTTTTCAAACACCCTACAGCATGTTTCATGTGGAAGACATTAGGGCATCCATTCATTGCAAATATGAATCACTAGGAGACTTTGAGATCTTCAAGGAGATGAAGGACATGATCAAGGAAGGTGGGAAATGGAAGGATGAGTTCACTCATTTAGAAAAGCTTAGCATTATGTGAATGACAAAACTCTATGATTTTGATGAAGAAGAGTGGATAAATATTATTTTGAGTAGAGTTCATCATAATTTTCTATGGATTGGTGAGCGGCCTATTAAGATCACCAATGAGCTGATACATGATGTTACAAGTTTGGACAATTCTGTCATCTTCCATGTTGTGGAGAAGACCATGTGAAGAAAACTGTGGAAACCTTTGCACACTCTAGATGAGATAACAGGGAAATGACCATTGTTGACATGTTTGAGCAAGATTTAATATTAGTTTCTATGATTCTTGGATACAAAATTCACTATAGTAGCCGACCTACTTCGATATCTGTAGGATTTATTATGATGGCCTACAAAATGGCAAAAGAGAATGTAAAGTACAATCTATGCAAAGTTATTGCACAGTAATTTCTAGAGAATGTGAAGCAGATGAAGCAAGATAAGTCAAAGAATTTAGGTTTGGGTATTTATAGATTCATATTCATATTTACAGTGTACATACATTTCATGGAATACACTCTAGAGCTTCGAAAGACAATTAATCTACTGGAATTTAGATCATAAACAATTATAGGAGACAAAATAGCACTTGGGTAGATGGAGACTTATTTGGTATGTTCAAAATTCTACAAAGACAAAGAAAGGAAAGGATGAGAATTCTGAAAGCTATGGTTGAGAAATATCAAGATACAATCTATTTCATGGTTGAAATAGATTGTGTATTCTTTGAGGCAATTGAACCAAGAAAGAAATGGTGTTATAATATGAGATATGAGGTTAGTTCAAAATTTTTAATTATTCAAGTAGAACATATATTATCTTCACAAATTGATCCCTCCAAAGAAAGATGGGGAACTTTTGAGGAGAAGTTAGCAAAGATAAGAGAGGAATAGACTAGGGAAGAAAGGAAAAGAAAAGTAGAGAATGTTGTAGATAATATAGCATCTAAGGCAGGTATTTCAAATGATAAGATGAAAGAGGTAAGGAAAAATATGGTAGAAGGTGTTTCTTGATTGGCGACCACTACTCCGACAACCTTTCCACCTCCACACACTAAAAAAGTTATTAGTCATCCTTCTACTATGATCGATGTACCTAATACTACACCTACACCACCCAAGAGGACATCAAAGATAGAGAGAAAAAAAAGATATACCTATGATAAATACAAGGTCCTCCAAAAAGATTTCACCTAAAAGACAAAGGACTAAAGTAGAAAAGTAGAAAATTTAGAGGAAAAGAAAGTGGAAGAGAAGGAAATAGAGGAAAGAAAAATTTGGAGACCAGATCTAAAGATACTAGAAAAGAGAATCATTGATCAAGGAAAGCTTAATTAGTTGCCTAAATATTATAAGAGGTATGATGAGAAAGATAGGATTCTAATTGAATATTTTGTCATAGATCATATTCTTATATTCAAGAAGAATCTACTTGAAATAGAAGGTAGTATTCCCAAGGAGTTTTATGAGAAATTGGAAATTAGGAAAAAATTACCATTAACAAAGGATGATAAGATAAGGAGGAAAGCCATAGATGATATGCTACCAGTTCTCACATATGAGAAACATGAGAGGATATTAAAAGAAAAAAAACTATTGAGAGTTAAAGAAATACTAATAAATATTATGGGAAGGAAATATGATGAGGTCATAGAGGACACACATAAAGCTATTGATAAAGTCCTATTGGAAGCTGAGCCTAAAAAATCATTGACCTCCTACACAAAAGGCTAATAAGCCTAAAACTATTCTAAGAGGAGAGTCATCCAAGGTCACAAAAGTAAACCTTGACACATCTAAGAATGCACAAGATAACAGTCAATTTGTCAAAATAGTAAAGAAACCAGACTTCTTTATTGTTGGTGTGCCTGTGTATTTGGACACTTAACAGGATGCAAGTGACCCTTTTCAAGGGAATGAGGATATTGTGGCTAAGATAGACACAAGAGATGAATCGAGTGCAGTCAAACTAACTAAGGAAGTTGACACTAAGGAAGAACTGAAAGCAAGTTCAGTTGAGACGGTAAAGGAAACATAAATTAAAGTTGAAGTTAAGAAAGAAACACATGTATATGTCTCTTGAGATTTATTGTTGGCAAGTGGTGACAAACCTATGGGAACAGATGTAGAAGGTATGGATAAAGATGAATTAATGAAGTTATCATACATGGAATTTTCTAAGGCTAAGGAGAGATCTGAACACAAATCAGAGAGGAAGTCCAAGATATAAGAAAGAGAATTGATGGTATCAACAAACTCCTACCCCTACCTTTTACTTTCCAAGGAAAAGATACAATGGACAACTTGAACAATGTGCTTGATGACTTTGATATTCACTTTCATTCTTTCAAGAAGGCCGCAATAGTTAGAGCTAGATAAGAGTACATGGTGAAGAAGCTAGAAGAATTACGTAAGTCAATCAGTTGGGATTTGGGTATACTAGACAATATTATCACTGAAGCAAAATATTGTATAGCTCATGGAAGAAAGTTATACAACTATTGAATAAATCCTCTATATTATCTGAAGAATATTGAAGACAACATTATTAATGATAGAAAGACTCTCGACACATTAGTAAACTCTTATGATTCCTCCTCACAAAATATTATAGAGTTGGATAAGGAAGTGTCTAGACTGCTAGACAAAATCAGTGGACTTGAGATAGAGAAAAGGAGAGTGTTGCGAAGATTTGGTGTGTTGACAAGTCTAATCAATCTCAAATTGTCAATTCTTGAAAAACCACCTTTCAGATATGGAGAAAGTGAAGAAATTTCTTACTGAAGACATGCGTAAAGCACTGAAGGCTGTAGAATATCTTCTTTTTCTTTGAATGGATTAATTCATCTTAGTTAGATCTTAGTAAATACATGGACTATAGAGGCGAATATCTTGGAAACCTCTTTCCAAGATGTACTTCACATGGTATGCATTTTTCATGAGCAGTTGTGTAATTTTGATTTGTATATAGATACTATTTATTATAAACCTTTGCGATTGATGTCAAAGGAGGAGTTATAAGTATGAAAAATATGCACTTAGTCAGTAGTTTTGTATTGAGCACTTAGTCATTTTTCACTAAGTGTTGCCATAAATACCAAAGAGTGAGATTGTTGTCAAGTTGCCTAATAAACATTGTTTATAGGTTGTCATTAATGGCAACACTACCCATTGGCATGGTCACTTCAATTACGAAATGGTTTTCGATATTCAATTATGTAAAAATGACTAAGTCAAAAATACAGTTAGCAGAGTACAGTCACACAATTTTGGTCAGTAAGAATAGTATATGTAGAACTAAGTCATGCGAGCTTCGAGGGAGATAATTTGGGATATAGTAGACCTCCAATTATGGTCTCTTATATTTCTAGGAGTTAATCTCTGAGAGTTACAGCATGTTGAAGACAGACAAAGATAGTACAATAACAATACAGGGTAGTTGAATGGTCGCGATTTTTAAGAGAGTATATTGTGGAATCCACAAGTGCTAGTTTGGATTTGGATTGGGTCCTACCCTAATTTTGTTAGAGTATGATCGTTGACTATGGATTTGATATTTGGGTAATTATTGGACACGTTTTGTGATGTTCTTGTGAGCCGACTCGAAGAACTTTTTGATATCAAGTATATAAGTAGAGTTGTTTTATGACGTGAAGATGTGTGTTTATGCATGGATGAATTGTGATGTTAGAATCAGACAGAAGTTTATGCGAGCTACAATTGGGACTACTTAAGCATAACAGATGCTTGTATTGTTCATTTTGATAAATCATTGTAACAGAATAATATTTCTTTGTAAGAGCAGTGTGCTCATTGTACACCCCTAACAGGGTTTCTATCCTTTAACATAGATATGTACTAAATGTAATATTGAACTACTAACAAGGTCAGGTCTCCTAACAGGGTCTCTATACTTTTAGTGCATTATTTGTGGGTATCATCCCCATCAGGGTTTTCCCTTGGCTAAGATTTCCACGTGAACAAATCATGGTATTATGAGTTGTTTACTTTATGTGCATGTTCTATTTATTTCAGTAGATGCATGGTTCAGTTTGAATTGGTTAAATAAGATCATAAAGTGTTGTAATACTGATTCACCCCCCTCTTAGTATTCATTAATCCTAACAGGGGAAACATCCCAATAAAACTTATCAAAACAACATAGGGGATTGCATCCCAACAAAAGACCAAACTAAAAGGGAAATCGTCCGTGAAACACCCAAATTACAAAGTCTTTAAACATTGTTCATTTTTTGAAAATATATTTTCCTTAATACTCTGCACATTGTTCATTATAGAATCTACACGAGTAGTACCTAAGCATATGACGTGTTACCTAAATAAGTTTTAAAAAGTAAAAACAAAATTATTATTTATTTTGTAAACAAAAAAATTATATCATAATTATATTTATTATTTATTTAATTATATCTATTAAATATAATATATAATTATTTATAATTTTCAAACATTAATACTATTTAAATTAAACTTAAATAATTAAAGATAATCCAATTTGATCTTCCATGCATTGTTCAAGTGAATAACTCAACCTACTTAAAAAGCATACAAATTAATAAAAATAAAATTAATTATTGATACATTTAGAATTTATTAAAGTTTATATGTCAATTGTTTAAACTTTCAGCAATAAATTATTTATATAGACTAATAATAATTTAACAAATATAATTGTTAATTATAAATGTATAATAACATCTTATTTTCTTTCTTCCTTTTGTAAAAAATGACCATAGATTAAAATTAGAATTATATTTTTTAATTAATAAAAAAAAATTATATTTAATATAAAATACATTTCAAATCATTTAATGACTAATAGTAGTGTAGAATTTTTATGTTTATGTAAACAAATAGATTTTTTAATCAAAATACATCATTCCAAATTCCTTTTTAATTTTTATTCTAAACAAGTCACTCTATTGACTAAAACTTAACACACTACATCCCTATATATTTTTGAATCTCTAGAATAAACCGCATTATTTTAACTAAATCGTTTGCCCATAATGCCTAGTTCTTTTAAATTATAGCTATATTTTACTTTTTATCGATTATTATGATCACATAACTAAATCTCGAAAAAGGAATCAAGCTATGGATTCTTTCTGATATTAAGTATTAAGTAACATGCAAACTGGACAACAAATTATATTTTAAACCAATTAAATTAAAACTAAGCCATTAATCATGTGACGACGACCATTTAATATGCCTTCTTTCTCTGAGTTTCTTGCATCCTTGTTCAAGATGGCTTCATTTTCTAAATTTCCTGCATCTTTCTATGCAAGAAATATATTACAAGACAGTGCGTATGCTCCAGCAACAACTACCATATGTGCACTCATTGTTTTCTTGTAGATTATGTATAGATTTAGCGTGCAAAGAAAAGTAAATTAGGATTGAGATTGCTCCTAAATCAGATTCTTTTAACTAAATCATTTGTCTCTGATACGTAACATTATTAAATTATATGGCTATATCCCTCTTCCTATAGTTTTTTACATTTTTTTTTCCATTTGTTTCTTTATAATAAACCAGATTCTTTTACCTAAATCTTTGTCCATAACACCTACCTTTATTAAATTATAAATACTTTTTAATCGTTTAAATTACTGGATCACACAACCAAATCCCAACAAAAGGAATCATTCTACAGCAGTCATTTGGAATTTAGTAACTCCAATGTACAAACTGAACAACAAATTATACTGAAAGTAAATTATATTAAAACTAAGTGATAAACCATGTGACAACGGCATAGTATTTTCTCGAGAAACACGGTTTTGGTGACAAAGAAAGTGATGCCTAACACCACCATATATTTGGCATAGAGAGAGCGTTTCCTGCATCTTTGTTCAAAATGTCCTCTTTCTCTGAATTTCTTGCATCTTCCCATGCAAGAAATATAGTAAAAGATGATGCATATGCTTCAGCAATAGCTACAGTATGTTCACTCATTGTTTTCTTTTGGGTGTTGTATAGATTTAGGGTGAGAGGGAAGAATACATTAGGAGTTACGTTGCCACCTGGGTCGTTCTCATGGCCCATTATAGGAAATCTGAACCAGCTGAGAAAGCTTCCTCATTGTGACCTTCATAAACTTGCGAAGAAATATGGACCCATCATGATGTTGAAATTGGGTTTTGTTCCCACTGTTTTAGTCTCTTCTTCCGCCATGGCAAAGGAGTTATTAAAAACTCACATCATGTTTTTGCAAGCCGACCTCCATGTGCTGTCGGAAAATATATTTTTTATGATTAGAAGGATCTGGCATTTTCATCTTACGGGGCTTATTGTAGACACATGCGAAAGTTGTTTGTAGTAGAATTGCTGAATAGCAAAAGGATCGATTCCTTTCGATGTGTACGAGAGGAAGAAATGCATTTCATTGTTCGTTCAGTATGGGAAATGTCTGAGCAGGGTAGAAAGATGGTTAATCTCACCAACTTGTTTGCATCCTTTAACCAGGCACTCTTGTGGCTGTTGGCAAGTTGACATCTTGAGGTTGCATGACTTATTTTTTGTTGTCATTATGGCAACAAAGTCATACTAAGTTTCTGTCAAAGATAACTTAGAAGACAAAATGACTAAGTATGGAAACATGGCAGACATAGATATACAACGATCAGCACATCAGCGCATGTGTGAGAGATCGAATCAGAGTATGCACATTCAGATATATACATTCTATGTGATGTCTACGTACTAAGTCCAGACACACATAATACGGCATGATAGTACGAAGAAGTTACAGACAGATCACTACACCAGCAGTCCACAAGACAGGGCATGAAAGCTGACTAGTCTTTTGATCAACGTGAATTATTTTGTTATGTAACGGCTAAGCGCCTTTGATTATATGTTTGTAATGATGTAATTAGTAATGTTATAAACACACTTAAGCCGAATTGCTTGGAAGCGTTGTGTATTATGTTTTTAGGACCGACTATAGTCTTGTTTTGAGTCGCGCCTATTCGGGTATGAACATATAAGTATGTAATGTAAAGATATGTTACAAGTGTTGAATATTATGTATAAGAAAGATATAGAAGAGAAATATGATGAAGTCAGTATGAGATAAAGCTCTTTAAAAGAGTAAGAGCATCAACGCATACATGGAACTGATCAGACAATAGTGTCATCACAACAGTTCACTTTTGATATAGTGTATATCAACAATCAGAAGGTTGTAGCCTTCATCCTATTGGGCAGTGAGTCATATACCTTTAACAGGGTTTTATAAAAGACTCCTAACAGGGTCAAACCTTTAACCAGGTCATTATACTTGTATTGTAAAGACTACTTCTAACAGGGTAAAGTAACTTTAAAAGGTTCACTATACTAGTACAATATTTGTGGGTACTAATTCCCACCAGGGTTTTCCTCTGATCAAGGTTTCCTAGTAATAATATCATATGTTATGAGTTCTTATGTTAAGCTTCATTGAATGTATGTTTTATTTATGTTTAAGTTGCTGAAAAATAATAAATAGACAAACACTAATTCACCCCCTGCCTCTTAGTGTTTCTAACAATTGGTATCAGAGCTCTGGTCCTCTGAAAGAAAGTTTAACGACTTGAGGAGATCATGGACTCAGCAGAAGCAAAACATTTGAAAAAGAATCTTGAAGCATCTATTGAAGATCTTGATAGATCTGAAAAAGAAAATGAAGAACTTAGACTGAAAGTTGATGGCTCACAAATGCTTATCAAGAAATTGAGAAAATATTTGAAAGATTGTTCTACAAGTGATTTAGGAAAAATGGTAAAAAAGCTCAATAAAGAGAATATGTCTCTGAAAGATAAAATTGAAAATCTGGATGAACAGTTAACAGACAGTCCAATTGCTATTGAAGAAAAGATCAAAGAAAGAAAACAATTAGAAGATGAACTTTTGAAAGTAAATATGAAAGTCTCAAAATTGGAGAACATAAAGAAGAAGATGGAATCTAAATTAACAGAAGCAAAGGATAAGATTGATAAAATCCACACAAGTTCTGATTCACTTCAATCTTAGCTCAATGAACAAAAGAAAAAAGATGACACTATTGGTCTTGGATACAGTGTAGCACAAGTTGAAGTCAATTCATTAGAAGAAAGAAAGAAAGCACATGAAGCATCTTCAGAAGCAAAGAAAGTTGAAAATGTTGCAGAGATTAAAGCAGATCCACCTAAAGGGGAAACCAAGTAAGTTAACAGAATTTTTTATGCATGTAACAAACATGGTCACTTGGCAAGAGATTGTAAAAAGGTAAGACCTTTCAATGGTTATTGTTTCTCCTGTAATAAGTTTGGTCACAGGGCTATACATTGCAGAACAAATCAAAGAAATCAGTCACAATAGAATCAAAGAAGAATGAATCAAAATAATCAGAGAAATCAACCTCAAATAAATTTGTAGAACATTACATGTCAGATATGTAACTACAATGGACACACAACAAAGCAATGCAACATGATGAACAAGAACATCAGACCTACTATCATTTGTCAAACATGTGGAAAGGCTCGACACATCTCAAGGTTATGTAGATCCAAAACTCAAAAATAAGAAGATCCTAAGAAATCACTATTTGAAGAAGGAGAAGTCAAGTTTGTTCAAGGAAAAGAAGATTCAAGAAAAATTTGGGTTGAAGTAAAGAAGGACAATGCAGAGAACAAAGTATTTGATGCATCCACAATGGACGCATCCTCTATTTCTGGTTGAATAGACCTTCTTGGTTTTAGGGGGAGCTATTCTGGCTTAGAACCCCTGCGTGGCTGGTATATTCACCTCTAAGTATGCGCGTATGAAATTATGTTTATGATCATAGTTGAATGAAGTATGCATACACGCATTATCTATAATGCATTCTGAATGAAGTTTGAGATTCACTGTGAAAACTGTGTACGGTTGCAAATATTAAATGCAGTAACTTTTATAAAAAGATGTAAGTCTTCGATCATATTCACATTTGCATTTGAGATCACAGAATTTGGAGAGCACAAGAACACTAAGCATCAAAGAACGGAAGCATAATAGATTTGGTGGTTAAGAGGCATGGTTGAGAAGTTGAAATGGAACCCTAGCAGTCGCGTCGTTTCAAAATTTCATGAAACCCTATTTAAGAAATCATCAAGTAAGTATGGCAACTCCAATTGTATTTGATATTGTAGAGAGGAAGAGATTTGTATTTAAAAAGAATCCATTCAAATCCATACAGGATGATGTGGAAGGAGCTTTCTCCAAAACCCCATTAGGTGTTGTTCACGTAGAAGACATCCGCACGTACATTTATTGTAAGAAGGAAACAATTAGAAATAACATCATAGCCACTCTCCTAGCTTCGATGATGAAACTAGAGTATTCATTCAAGGATGAATACTCGCACCTCACAGACAACCCTATCTTCGACTATTCGAATGCGCATGAATTATATGAACTAGAATGGGTTAAAATATTGTTGAGAAGAATTCATGATGATCTTTTTTGGATTGGTGAAATCCCCGTCTGTATTATTGCAGACCTAATCCAAAACATGACTGGACTTCCTATTACTGGACCAGTTCTTCCTACTGGGAAGGATGTCAAGAAATAGGTTGAGAAAGAGTTCCTATCCAGAAGTGACAGGCGTGGTATAAAATTTGATCCTATCAAGGAAGAAGACATAAAGCTTCTAACAATGATCCTTGGTTACAACTTTCAGCATGGAAGCAGATTAAATAGTGTGTCAGGAGCCACAGTTCTAGCAGCTATCAGAATGGTGAAGGATAACACTCAGTTCAATCTATGTGAGATATTGCGTGGTCAATTAATGAACAACATTTGAGTTATCAAGCATGACAAGAACAAAACATTCAGGTCAAGATGCAGAAGAGGTTTAGGATACCTGAGAAGATTGTTGAAAATTAAAAGGAAACCATATGCTTCATGGTAGAGACTCACTGCACTTGTATGGAGGCAGTTGAGCCCAGAACTAAATGGATTCATCCACTTGGGTATGAAGTGGAGGAACATGTACTGGAAGGATATGCACAGGTCCCTTTGTCTGCGCCCAAAGATCCCAATGAGCCCAGATATGGCACTTATAGAGAGAAGACTAATGCCATTGATTCTATATTATATAGTGCTGATAACAAATGAAAAGCAGCTAATATTACATCTAGCATTCTAAAAGTTCATTGAGTCACTCAAGAAGATCTTGACAAAGCTAGAGAAGCCAAGATAGCAAAAGAACTTGAGAAGACTGATGACATTTAGAAGAAGAAGAAAGTAGAGAGCACCTTTGTTCCCTCTACCACCATTGACCTAGACTCAACTCCACCTTCTATACCAAGCAAGAAGTCTAGAGGAAGGAAGCAAGTGCCCACAAATCACCCATCCTCAAGGAACACACGGAGCAAAGAAAGAAATATTCAAGCTCCTCCTAAGGTAGGATTTAGACCTAGTCTAAATGTCTTGAAGAACAAGATTGTTAATGAAGGGAGACTAGACACACTTGCCAAGGTCTATGACAAGTATCAAGAGATTGATAAAACTGAGATACATTCTATGATGATCTCTCACATGATCAAGTTTAAGAAGTCAGTTCTTGAACTCAAGACAATGATACCTGATAAGTTATGGAACATACTGGAGATAATGAAGAGGCATGCAATTGAGGAAGACATGAGGATAAGAGAAGAAACATTTGATAATCTTCTCCCTGTGTGCTCACATGATGAGAAGAAAATTCTATTAGATCTGGTGAAGCCTCATCTCAGAACTAAGACAAGAACTCTACAGATTATGAACAAAGAGTATGAGAAGATATGAAAAGAAATTGAAAAGGCATTTGCACAAATGTTTATGGATAGACACATGTATCCATCAATGATGCCTACAACAAAGTTATCTCTAGCTCCTCCAAAACAAGTTACAGAACCAGTGATTCAGATAGCACCTATGGCAGGTCCACAAGTTTTAGTGCCCTCAGTGACAATAACTTCTGACACAAAAAAATACTCAGAATATACTATAATGGTTGATAATATCAAGATATCCATGACAACATCTGATAAAGACGTGGACAAAGTTCATAAAGCATTTGTAAGCACTGAAGAGATGTGCACTAATGATTCATCTGTACAAGATGAAGTTCCCTCCAATGATCCAATAGACTTGAATGAAGAATTTAAGATACTCAAGATAATGAGACACCAATCAAGGAGAAACTAGTAAAGAGTGAATGCACGGATACCAGTCAAAACGCTATATTCACTCCATCCACTTTACCATCTACTTCATTGTTGTCAAGGTTAACTCCTGATTCAGCAAGTCTAGATGCATGGGGAGAAGAGGACTTAATGAAGATCAGTGTGCTAGCTATGGAAAAGGTAAAAGAAAAATAGGTTATGAGGAACCCTCTTTTCTTGGAGTCAGTTAATATTCTGAATGATTTAGTACCTGCAAATAAGAAAGTAACCAAGATTCAATCAGTTGAAGATGTTGATAGTATTCTAACAAGCTTCAAAGAACACTTTATAGATCTAGTAGACTCTGCTACTAGAATTGCAGAAGATGAATATAAAAAGGAGAGATTGAATGAATTGGTAGAGAATTTTACCTTAGATTTAAAATATTTAAAGATTGGGCAATCCATACTGAAAGAATTGGTAGCTAAGGGAAAGAAGGTTATAGCTAACTGCATGGACAGAGTGAAGTTCACCTCTGAACATATCAAGAAGATAGAAGAGGCTGAGATCATGGTGGACACTATCAGAAAATCAGTTGAGACATCTACCTAAGACATGAACATATGTAACAATGTCTATCAAGGTTAGTTGGACAAAATTGAAAAGGCTAAGTTGAAGATCAGCAAGATAAGAGTCAGACAACCTCAGTTGAGAAATGCACTTGCGCCCTCTCTAGCAGTTCTGAATGAGAACATCAAACAGATTGATACCACCACTGTGACATATGATCAAGGTCCTTGTATGGATTTGATAAAGATGGAAAAACTGACATATGCCTTATGCACACATCTTCAGACAGTTGATGCAATGAAAGTATTCTGGCAGAAAGAGATCCAATCTCTCCAGATTATGTACCCTGAAGTCTACATGGAGAAAGTATCTCGAGACTCATGAGTTTTGTACACCTTTGTCATTAATTTCAAAGGGGGAGTAATAGAGAATGTGTATATATGGGAGCAGTATATGTATATGATAGACAATTTTTGTGATTAAGTCATTTTGAGAAACTTGGCCACATTCCTTTGTTGCCATAAATGACAAAGGGGGAGATTGTTGGCAAGTTGACTTCCTGAGGTTGCATGACTTATTTTGTGTTTTGATCATGGCAACAAAGTCATACTAAGTTTATGTCAAAGATAACTTAGAAGATAAAATGACTAAGAATCGAAACAGGGCAGACAGAGATATACAGCGATCAACACATCAGTGCACTTGCGAGAGATCAAATCAGAGTATGTGCATTCAGATATATGTTCTATGTGATGTCTATGTACTAATTCCATACATGCATAATATGACATGATAGTATAGAGAAGTTATAGACAGATCAGTACACCAGCGGTCCAGAAGAAAGGGCATGAAAGCTGACTAGTGTTTTGATCAACGTGAATTATTTTGTTATGTAATAGCTAAGCACCTTTGATTATATGTTTGTAATTATGTAATTAGTAATGTTGTAAACACCCTTAAGTCGACTTCTTGGAAGCGTTGTGTATTATGTTTTTAGGGCCGACTATAGTCTTGTTTTGAGTCGCGCCTATTTGGGTATGAACATATAAGTATGTAATGTAAAGATATGTTACAAGTGTTAAATATTATTTATAAGAAAGATATAGAAGAGCAGTATGAGATAAATCTCTTTAAGAGAGTAAGAGCATTAGTGCATACATGGAACTGATCAGACAACAGTGTCATCGCATCAATTCACTTTTGATATAGTGTATATCAACTATCAGAAGGTTGTAGCCTTCATCCTATTGGGCAGTGAGCCTAGGCAGTGAGCCATATACCTTTAACAGGGTTTTTTATAAGACTCCTAACATGGTAAGACCTTTAACCAGGTCATTGTACTTGCATTTTACAGACTGCTTCTAACAGCGCAAAGGAACTTTAACAGGTTCACTATACTAGTACAATATTTGTGGGTACTAATTCCCATTGGGGTTTTCCTCTAGTCAAGGTTTTCCCGTAATCATATCATGTGTTATGATTTCTTATGTTAAGCTTCATTGAATGTATTTTTTATTTATGTTTAAGTTGCTAAAAAATAATAAATAGACAAACACTGATTCAACCCCCCCCCCACCGCCCCCCCTCTCAATGTTTCTAATAGTGGTGAATCCTTTTATGTACAAAAACTTATTTTAACAGGCATGGTGAAGAGGTAAACAAGATGGCTATGGAGGTTAAAGCTACAATAGGGCTCATCAATATTGGGGACTTCATTCCACGCTTAGACTGGTTGGATTTGCAAGGAGTGAAGGGGTGCATGAAAAAGGTGTAAAGAATATAGAATCACTCTATATTCTGGAGACACACAGGAAATGCTCTGTTCCAACAATGAATTAAATCAAGAAACCCTAAAACAGGGCAGAGCATAAACATGAACAGAACTGGAGATATACAAGCTTCTTCTTGCTTCTATTAATCTAAAAATTAACTTCTATAACTCAAATAAACTTACAGCTATCTGGGGATCCATACAAAATACTTTGATCTTCTCAAAGCTCTTACAAAGTGTCTGGAGCAATCAATGCTCAAAAGGACAATAAAAATTACAATTGTTGTTGTAAAACCAAGTCTCTGATTAAACAAAGCACTTACAAAAATAAACTAATTTGCTGCTGCTACAAATAAAATACTTCCAAGTCTTTTTTTTTTGAAAGAATAAAGACGTTCTTTCCTTTATAAAGTAATTATTGTCCAAAAAAGAAATCAAATTTGAACTGATCTTTCAAAGTCTACATGAAATCGAATTTGAAAATATCTTCTCAAAGTCTTCATAAAATCTAATTTACTCTTATCAGCAAAATAGGGGAGAATTAAAAGTCAACAAAAGAGGCTCAAGCAATCAGATTTAATTCTGAAAATTGAACACTCCCCCATTTTCTTGAGATGAAAAAAAATGATCATGCTTGATCCAAGATGACTATGCCCAGATTTCTCCTTAGGCATTCAAAACTTGCAATGCCCAAAGGCTTGGTGAAGATGTCTTCTAGTTGTCGCTCTGACCTGTAAAACTCCATTTTTATTTCACCATTCTCAACTAATTATCTAATGAAATGATACCTGATTTCAATGTGCTTGCTTCTTCCATGAGACACAATATTTTTAGACAAAGCTATTGAGGAAATATTATCACAAAATATTGTGGTTCCATCCTCTTGTTCTTCCTTCAATTCTGCCAAGATCCTTCTTAGCCAAATAGCTTGACATGCTGCTACATTTGCTGCTATATATTCAGCCTCTACTGTATATTGAGAAACTATGGGTTGCTTCTTAGAAGCCCATGAGATTACACCTGAACCCATGTGAAAGACATATCCAGAAGTGTTCTTCTGATCATCCAAACTCCCTACCCAATCACTGTCTGTGTAACCAATCAATCTAGAATAATTTGTTGTAGTATACAAAATACCATATCCCTTGGTTGCATTCACATACCTTAGGATTCTCTTTCCCGCTTACCAATGGGAGTCCTTTGGAGTTTCCATAAATCTGGAAATCAAACTTATTGCATGCATAATGTCTGGTCTAGTTGCTATCAAATACATTAAACTTCCAACTAAGCTTTCAAACAAAGTCGGATTCACATTGCTGCTGCAATCATTCTTGCTTAGCTTTAGACCTACCGTAGTTGTTATTGGGGAAACCTTTCTATTCTGCATTTTAAATCTCTCCAAGATTTAATTTGCATATATTTCTTGAGAGATAAAAATTCCATCATGCATTTGGTTTACTTCTATACCTAGAAAATATCAAGAGTCCTAAGTCTGACATTTCAAACTCTCTTTGCATGGCCTCTTTAAAATCAGCAATGAGGAAATCATTATCCCCAATAAAGATTAAATCATCAGCATACAAGACAACAATTAAAATATTACCATTTTCTTCCTTAATGTAAAGAGTGTGCTCACCATCATTTTTGCAAAATCCATTTCTCATCAAATATGAGTCAATTCTGCTATACCATGCCCGTGGAGCTTGCTTAAGCCCATAAAGAGCCTTCTTCAGCCTATACACTTTACCTTCATGACCCAGAACTTCATAACCAGGTGGCTACTCTACATAAACCTCTTCTTTCAATACTCCATTCAAGAAGGTAGATTTCACATCCATTTGATATACCTTCCATTTGTGCTGGGTTGCAATTGCTATGACAACATGCATGGTTTCCATTCTTACAACAGGGGCGTAGGTTTCATCATAGTATCTACCAAACTATTGTTTATACCCCTTGACCACCAATCAAGCCTTATGCCTATCTATTTTTCCTTCAGCATTGATCTTGGTGTTGTAGACCCACTTAACTCCAATAACTTTCTTCTTAGGAGGTAAATTAGTGAGCTCCCAAGTTTCATTTCTTTGAATTGCATCTATTTCCTCATCCATGGCCTTACACGATTTTTCTTCTTTTTCGGCATCCTCAAAATAAATTGGATCACTATGAGAAAATAATACAAAATTCATATTATCATTAAATTCATTTTCATACCTTTCATCTTGGTAAATCTCCCTTAGACTCTTGGTCTTTCATGGCACTAGGGAGGCAAGAGTGGGATCACTACTCTCAGTATTTCTATTGTTGGTCTCTTCTGGGCCAATTTTCTGCCTTTTGAAGCCTTCTATATCTATTGTTATATCATCTTTTTTCTCATTAACATCATCATCTTCAGCAATAATAGGAACTTTACTTGAAGTGCTTGATAATGTGTCCACCGAGTCATCCCATGACTCATTCTCAATGAACTTCACGTCTCTTGAAATGATGATCTTTTTTGTGACAGGGTTATAAAATCTATATGCCTTTCAATCAAAACTGTATCCCACAAAGATACACTTCACACCCTTGTCATCCATCTTTTTCCTTTTCTCCTTTGGCATGTGTGCATATGCTACACACCCAAACACTCTCAAGTGTTCAACTGTCCATCTATGCTTTGCCTATGCTTCCAATAGAATCTTGTCACGGACTACCTTTGTAGGACTTCTATTTATCAAATAAATTTTTTTTTCTGTACAACCTCTCGTCAATATTCAATTGGGAGTCCTTTTTATTTCATCATACTTCTTTCCATCTCAACGATGGTCCTATTCTTTCTTTCAGCCACTCCATTTTGCTGTGGAGTATAACTGGCTGTTTGCTCCTTCTTTATGCCATCCTGCTTGCAAAATATCACAAAAATATTGGAGGTATATTCCCCCCCCGCCTCTATCCGACCTTAGGAATTTCAAATTGTGTCCACTTTCTTTTTCAGTCTGGGCTTTAAATTCTAAAAACTTATCAAAAGCTTCAGATTTATTTTGCATAAAATAAACCCATGTTCTACGGCTGAGATCATCTATAAAGGTCATAAAATAAGTACTCCCCCCAATGAAAGTGATTTTCATAGGGCCAACTAAATCACTATGCACAAACTCTAACAAGCCTGACACTTGCTACTGAACTCTTTAATACATGGAAAATCATCTACCATTCTTTTCTTGACCAATAAACTTAAACCAGCATAACCAAGATGTCCATACCTTAAATTCCATAGCTTGGAGGGGTCTTCAATCACGCTCTTGAAGGCTGATTGTTGTACTTTTGTACATGCTTTCTTGGGAGATGCAGCTTCTGAAATTGACGAGAAACACATTTCTATCTTCAATGGAAGCATTCAATTCTTTGTGATTTGGACTGCTGCAATAATTTTCTTACTCCCATCATTATCATAAATGACACATTGGTAATTCTCCAACAACACTTTATATTCAATTTTAATGAGTTGTCCAACACTCATCAAATTGTGCTTTATACCTGGGACAAAATAAACATTTTGAATTTCTTGTTTCTCACCTTGCTTGGTGCCGATCATAATAGATCATTTTCCCACAACTAGAACAATTCCATTGCTCCCCATTCTAATTTCTGATTTTATAGATTTATCAATGAAAGCAAAAATACTTTCATTTCCACTCATGTGGTTACTACAACCGTTGTCCAAATACAAGACTTCGGGGCTGCCTCCTTCACCAATATTGCACATGATGAAGGCTGTGGGATTATTTTCATTACCCACTTTCACATCAGCAATGTTTGCACTTTGCTTTGACTGATCACCTTTCTTTTTCCAGTATTCACTTGCATAATGCCCAAATTATGGCAATAATAGCACTCAACATTGCTCTTGTTTGAGTTACTATTCTTCTTGCCTCCTCTAGAATTATTCTGAGAGCTGCTAGCTCCCTCATTTGTGGCTGCTCATTCTGAGCTTTCTCCTCCAACATTTTTTTGTTCGGGGTTTCCATGACCTCTGCCTCTTGAGCCTCTTCAAGAGTTGTTTCTTCCTCTCCCCCTGCCTCTTGCATTGGATTGAGCTCTGAAAGCTTTCTCTTGAGAAGAATTTGTTGATCGATTAATTTGATGCTCATGGGTTTGGAAAGAACCCATTAAGTCATCAACAGTCAATGTTGAGAGATCCTTTTCCTCTTCAATGGAAATAACTAGAGTATCAAATTTTGAGGGAAGAATTCTCAAAATTTTCTCTACTATTCTTTGCTCCTCCATGGTTTCTCCATTAGTTCTCAACTGGTTTATCAAACCAGAGAGTCTTGAGCTGAAATCTGAAATTGATTCATTGTCCTTCATGATAAAAGTCTCAAATTCCCTTCGAAGCATTTGGAGCTTCACCACACAAACTTTTTCAGTCCCTTTAAAACTTGTGTAAAGGATATCCCAAGCTTCTTTGGAATAATCAGCTTCTACTATTTTGGGAAAGATTGCCTCTGTCAAGGTAGTTTCAATAAAGCTCAAAGCTATTGCATCTTTCCTCCTTGACTCCTTCAATTGGTTCTTCTAATTGTTTGTGACGGTAGCAAATAGAGCTGGGTTAGTAATATCCACAAATCCATTGACCACAAGCTCCCAAAAATCATTTGCAACCATTACAGTCTTCATCTTCTTTTCCCAAACATCATAATTTTGTTCATTAAAGGACAGTGGCTGCTTCCAGCTCTTTCCTACATCTCCAGTGATGTCTCTTATGTAAGATAAACAAATACCCCAAAAAAAAATTGCCCAAACTCACAAGGATTGAGGGCCAATAAGCTATGATACCATGTAAAGAATATAGAATCACTCTATATTCTGGAAACACATAGGAAATGCTCTATTCCAGCAATGAATTAAATCAAGAAACCCCAAAACAGGGTAGAGCATAAACATGAATAGAACTGGAGATATGCAAGCTTCTTCTTGCTTATATTAATCTAAAAATTAACTTCTACAATTCAAATAAACTTACAGCTATCTGGGGCTGCATACAAAATACTTTGAGCTTCTCAAAGCTCTTACAAAATGTTTGGAGCAATCACTGCTCAACAAGACAATAAAAATTACAACTGTTTTTGTAACACCATGTCTTTGATAAAATATAGCACTTACAAAAGAAAACTAATTTGATGCTGCTGCAAATAAAATACTTCCAAGTCTATTTTTTTTTTCTGAAAGAATAAAGACATTCTTTCCTTTATAAAGTAATTTCTATCCAAATAAGAAATTAGATTTGAACTTATCTTTCAAAGTCCACATAAAATCAGATTTGAAAATATCTTCTTAAAGACTTCATAAAATCTGATTTACTCTTATCAGCAAAACATGGGAGAATTAAAAGTCAACAAAAGAGGCTCAAGCAATCAGATTTAATTCTTAAAATCCAACAAAAGGTACACAAGTCCTACGACCAAGTGATAAGAAAAATAGTAGAAAATCACCAACAGCGCAGGAGGGAGCTCTTCAACGAGACTGGTGACAAGGACATCATTGACCTGCTCTTGGAAATGGAGAGCCTTGATGGAAGGGAAATCATAGAAGAAAACATCAAAGCCATTGTTTTCATACGTATTCATTCCTTTTAGTCTTTTTCCTAATATAATCCCTCTTATTAGTGGTTTTCTATTTCATTTTGACAAAAACAATTGTATAAATGTTACAGGATATCCTCTTGGCTAGAATTGAAATGATGTCTACTTTGTTAGATTGTGCAATGAGCGAGATTCTTAGAAACCCTAAGGTGGCCAAGAAAATGCAAGAGGAAATGGATTCAGCTGTAGGCAAAGAGGGGAATGTAAGTGAGGGTGATCTGACAAGCATGGAGTTCATGCAGTGTGTGGTGAAGAAGATGATGAGGCTATTTCCAGCGTCACCCTTGCTGCTTCCACACAAATCCATACAAGATTGTAGAGTCGGTGGGTACTTCATTCTTGAGAAAAATAGGTTAATTGTGAATGCTTGGGCTATTGGAAGAGACCCATCAGTGTGGGAAGATCCTTTGGAATTCAAGCCATACAGATTTATGGGTAAAAATGTTGATATTGTGAGGGACAAAGAGTATTTTGATATGTTGCCATTTGGGGCAGGATGAGGATGCCCCGGGGTGAGCATGGGCATTGTGAACATGAATCTTGTATTGGCTCGTATCATTCATTGCTTTGAATGGAGCATGGAAAGTGATCTGGATACGAATGAAGTCTTCTTTGGAGTCACTATTCCCAAGAGTGTGCCCCTTCTCGCTCGTGCTAAGCTCAAGCTGTCCACCTGCCCTTGAATCTAAGACTATATCTTTTATTTCCTTCTACAACTTGTCCCAACCTATTTTTTTATGTTTAGCATATAAGCTCTCCCGTGTCCTCTAGTAACCTGCTCCACTGCTTGATATGACTATTATTGATTCAGTAAGTCCCTTAATGTTTGTGTTGATCGACTGAAATTAATAGTTTGTGCAAACTTCCCTTTTCTTTCAATAATAATAAATAAATAAATAAATATTCCACGTGTTATGTGTCTTTCCTATATGTGACATTTCATTTTTGTAATGATATTTATAAATATATAAGGTTTTTCTTTTTTAATTTAGTATTTTGAAGTATTATTGGTGTCATTTAATTCATTATGCTATTTTTTTATCAACATTTTATTATAAATTATTTTTATATATCTTAGTAAAATAAAATAAAAAATAAAAAATTATATGTGGACCCATCCTCTTTCATGATAGTAGACATATCTCTCCTACTAGTGGGCATAATGCCTTCAAATATTGATGGATCTAAAGTACCCTAGGGAAAATGGGATAAACCATCTTGGGGTGACAGTGTATAGAATAATATGAGACTAGGTTGAATTCTAAAACAATGTTATAGGGCTAGGATTTTAATTTTTAATTTATTTATAATTTATTGATTATTTATATTCTTAAAATTCCCTAGCACTTGATACAACATGTTATGGTTTTAAGATAACTAGGCAATAAAGATAGTTTATGTTTATTTTATTAGGAATACTATGTGTTCATACATGAAAAATTATGTGAATTATATTCTTGACAATATGTTTAGTAGTGCAAGTGCAATCACAATCAATGGTGGAAACATATCAATGGTGTTAATTGGCTATGATTGGAAAGGGGTTTTAAAAGTCATGTTTTGGATACCTTTTATGAGTATAGTTAATAAAGGCATCAAAATTGAAGTAATGTCTTTATACCTTAGATTTGAGTAGTCAACTAGACAAAAAAACAATATTATAAATTTTTAGAGTTGTTCAACATTGATATCTTGGTCTAAGGTAATTTTTATTTGATTTGAAGAAAAAAAATTTATTTTTATTTTTAAGCCAAAGTGGACTAGCCACCATATTTATATTAATAAAAACTGATTTAAGGACTCGTTCGTGGAAGAATCATGAAGAAACCCCAGAATCATATTCATATACATGCAAGGAAAATATAAATTTATTTACATTTGGTTTTCCTCATGAAAACCTCAAATCCATACATGATGTTACAATAGCACAAAAACCCACTAATTGGGTAGATACAAAACAGAATCGAGCTACAAACCAAAAACCCCAATAGATCCATGATAAACTCATTTGTAATACAATATAAACTTTGAAAAGCACAAGAATATCATTCATCCATGGGAGAGGATGAACGCTACATGAAATCCTATGCCAGCTCCCAACCAGCTGGTGGAGCCGTAGCAGGCACTGCATCCCAGCCATCAAGAAAAATTTGAGGTGCAGGGGAAATGGTGGAAGATTGAACAGGAGAGAGGGGAACATTCAAGTATGGTACCAGTTTAGAAGAACCAAGAGGAAGCACCTTGCAAGATGAGTTCAATGGCGGAGGCTGAACCAGAGGAAGTGGTGAGAGCAAAAGATCCAACACCGCATGCGCTATTCTCCTGATCTTATCTACGAGATCCTTCCGAAGAACCGGAGACACAATCTGCAAGTTGTTACTAATAATTCAATAGCTCTTTTTCTCCATCGCCCATTTAAAACAATCATATCCCATAAGATGTTTGTGGCTAATCATAAGGTCATGGTGAGAAAATAGAACATTGATCAATGCTTTACTTGACCAAAGTCCATACCTCTGTAGCACCGTCATAAGCCGAGTGTCTGAGATAAACTGAGGAAGAACTATTTTATTAGCAATATAAACCACTAATTCAACTGATTGTAGCAGGTCCATTAAATTGGATAGGAAGATTGATACCAGTTGCGATGGGAATACAACTAATTTTGTCCTTGGTGAGAGCACATTTTCACCAATAACCTAACGAACTACCCTGTAGTGAAGCATGGAATTGCAAATGAACACTTGTTCAAGCTCCAAGCCATCAATTCTGTTGGGGAACAGAAGCTCAGAGGAAAGTGGGGATATGGAAACCTGGTAGTTTATGGGCAGGAGTTCAACATGGTGATTACCACAGGTATCACAGCAAGGAAACTCCATTTGCAACTTAAAACACAACTTATCAAATCTATAATCCAGCCCTAGGAGAAACCTCAAAAACCACAAAGCATTACTAAAGGACAGGGTATTTGAAGGCAGCGAATGAGCATTTGCACTAAAGGGCAAGGCATTTGAAGGTAGAAAATATGCATTCAGAATTTGTGGCATTTATGGAAAATCTCCCATAATCTGTTCTTGAGGATGTAGTAGTACAGGGCTCATTATAAATCAAGATGCATGTTAGATAAGCCACACATATCCTCTATGTGAAAACATATGAAACATGCAGGAGCAGTGTGCTTAGGTTGATCTATAAATTAGCAATGATGGCATACGATTTTAGGGTGGTGATTCAATTAGTACTCCACAGATAACACATTCATTGTAGCATCATCCTTCCACACTTTCACATAAACACAACACTTATGCCATATGGGAAGTTGATGTGTTGTCACTTACACCCACCAAATAATAAACCCAAATGGCAGAATGCACTTTGGAGAGTCTCACATCCGCACATTTGAAATAAGACCATCCTATGCTATCTTGTCCAATCTCAGTATGTCTTGAAGTTTTACATCCTATTTTGTGATATCATCCGGATAGAGTGACATTTTATCATGCCCATCACACCCTTTATTTTCCAGATGATCTGCCAGCGCGTTCCCTTCTCGCAGTGTATGTGATATGAATACTTCTTGGAATGAGTCTAATAATTGCTAGATTTGTTGTAGAATTAATGTAAGTCTCCAATTGTGTGATACATGATTAATACATGCTCTGATTATAATCATCAAATCACCTTCTATATGAATCTGCTGAAATCCTCCAATTTTAGCCAGTACTAAACCTGCAAATAGTGCCTAGGCTTCTGCCATATTGTTTGTTCCAAATGGGAGTGGGAAACATTTAATTGCTAACAGTGAGCCTAGATGATCACGAATGCATACTCCTACACCTCAATTCCCTAGCTTTCCTCTCGAAGAGCCATCAAAATTTATTTTTACAACCCCTATATTTGGAGGCAACCATTTGACTGAAGCTCTGTTATTTACTTTATTAGATGTTGTTTGGTGGCACCAACAAAAAGGTACATATATACTTTTCCATTCATGAAATATAGAATAGTCCCAAGGTGTCATGACTAGGTTATATCTAAGTTTAGTGTGACTAACATTTACTAGTTCAGATATAGACCTTTCCAGCTCTGATGTAACTACTTGGTTTGGTGAAGAAGTTCAGTGGAAAATTCTTTTGTTTCTCTCCCACCATATTGCCCACACTACTAGTGTTGGTATGCACTTCCAAATAGCATAAAACAAGGATGTGTAATATAGATCTGGCCAAGATTCAATTAAGTCCCATAATTTGTATGGAAGTGGTGTGGAATAATGAAGTTTCCCAAGGACAAAAAGCCAACAATCTTGTGCAAATTGGCAATTTAGAAATAGATGATATGTGTCTTCCTATTGACTATCACACAGTAACAGTTGAATGGTTGTGCTATGCTGATTCTATGTAAATGATCACTGGTTAGTGCCCTATTCTTTAATGCTATCCAAGCAAAGCAACCGGCTTTAGGTAGAGTCAGGTGATTCCAGCAAAATGTGTAGGCACGAGATGGTTTTATGATAGTATCCCTCTGTTGGATAATTTTATATCCTTCTTTAATGGTGAAGTTCCCATCTTTCTCGAGAGCCCAAATCAATTTATCCTCCAAATTTGATAGATAGACCAATTTTTCTGAAAAGATATTCTCCAAATGATGAATTCCTTGGGGTGTTAGTGATAGTTCATGAGGATCTTTCCATATCACTTTTCTTGAGAATAAGCATACTGTTGAAACATAGTCACAGAGGCAATGACACCATTAATTTTCTATAGTAGCAACTATGACCTCTATATCATCCATTTGTACCAAGGGTGGTGCACCATTCCATGAATCATGCCATAATTTGACTACTAAACCATTGTTCACCTCCCAAGTAATGAAGTTACTTACTATTTCTATAGAAAATATCATGAAGTCCCAGATGGCTAAACCTTTTGGGGGTTCTAACACAGTGAGAATTATGGCTAGATTAGTATCATGTCAGTACTTATTTTGCATAATTTGACACCAGATGTTATGAGGTTTGGTGTACATTTGCCAGACTAATTTTCCCCCAAAAGCCTGATTGCGTTTTTGAAGATCATGTATCCCTGCACCACCTAACTGCTTTACCCGTGACATGTTCTCAAGAGAGACTGAAGGAATTTTCTTCCCACCATTCATATTTCATGTCCATAGAAATTCTCTTATCAATTTCTGAATGGTTTTTATTACCGATGGGGGTGCTTTGAGAACTGATAAATAGTAGTTTGGGATAGCTGATAGTATTGTTTTAATAAGTAAAATTCTGCCTGATAGAGACAACCACCTTTCTTTCCATGCTGCTACTCTAGATTTGATCCTATCAATGATAGGTGTCCAATAGCTAATTTTGTCAAGGAAGTGAACTGAAAATCCTAGAAGATTGACAATCTTATTGGATACAATCTTATTCTAGTGTTAAACAAATAGATTTTAGACTTTAGGGGGTTAACTTTTTTATTTGAGGCTATTGTATAAAGATCCAATGCTTGTTTGCTCTGCCTGGCCTCCATGATATTAGACACCCCAAAGAGTAGTGTGTCATTTGCAAAGAGGGAGTGTGTCACTGAAATTTCTATCTAACCAATCTGAAATCCTTTCCAACAACCTAAAGTGTGCTTTCTCTGAATGAGCTACTAAATGATTCTTCCATGAGGATGAATAACACTGGTGACAAGGGATCACCCTACTTGATTCCCTGTGTGGATGAAAAGAATCCCGCCAGCACCCCATTTATCAATATTGAAAATCCAGCACCCGATATGCAAGCCTTGATCCATTTACACCAACCTTTTGAAAACTCAAATTTCTGTAAGACTTTTATTAGAAATGCCCAATTTACCCTGTCATAAGCTTTCATCATGTCCAACTTGATGACGAAGTATGATGCTTTACTATTATTAATTGAATGAAGAGCTTCATGTGCCACTAAAGCACCTTCCATTATTTCTCTGCCTGGTACGAATACCTCTTGTGGCTATGAGACAAGGCTAGGAATGAGGTGTTGCATTCTGAGATATATGGCCTTTGTAATGATCTTGTAAATAGTGTTGCATAGGGAGATTGGGTGAAATTCTGCAAAAGATTTGGGTGTCTTAACTTTCGGAATGATGGCTATATTTGTGGTATTAAAGATTTTTAACATGGTTTTTCTACACCTAGATTCTTCTATTACACCCAATAGGTCCCACCCAATCCAATCCTAACATGATTGGAAGAAAAAAATTGTATAGCCATCTAGACCAGGTGCTTTGTCTAGGGGAAGGCAAAAGACCACGATTTTGAGTTCCTGAATTGTGAATGGAGCCATGAGTTTCAGATTATCAGCTTCTGTTACTAGTGTAGGAATTGCCTCCAACAATTCATCCACTGGAGGGGCTATTGAGCCAGGTATAGAAGGGGGGCCTAGCAAGGAAAGAAAGTATCTGACTCCTTCTTGAATGCTTTGGAGCTCAAATAGTAGGCTGCCCATTTCAGCATTAGTGATAGTGAAGATATGATTAATTGTTGTTTTTTATTTTGCTGAAGATGAAAGTATTTTGTACTCCTGTCCCCCTCCCGTAACAATAATTCTCTTGATTTTTGCCTCCAGTATTCCTCTTCTCTGTTGCATATTTCCTCCCATTCCTGCATGAGGACTTTTTGAGTGGTGTATGAATCCTTGTCCATGCCTTGTTTAATAATATTACTGTATATTGTTTCCAAATTTTTCTTTACTACTTCTTTTTCCTTGAAAATGTTCTTGAAGACCTCTTCATTCTATTTTTTAATCAAATTTTTAATATGTTTCATCTTATGTGCAAACTGATGCATTTTAGTTCCCTCAGTATCCGGTGCACTAACCCACCACTGTCTAAGTAAGGGTAGAAAAGTTGGGTGTCGCAGCCACATTCTTTCAAATTTGAAAGATGGTCTATGCTGAAATCCTTGATTTGCTATTATTGAAGTCACATGCAAGCATATAGGAAAGTGATCTGACCCTGGCCGAGGCATGATTTCAGATTGAAATGTAACATTTTCTAGTTCCCAATTCTGTGATAGGAGAAATCTATCCAATTTGACAATAATCTGTGAAAAATTAGACCTCTTGTTAGTCCATGTGAATCTCCCATTGGATGGTTCTATATCCATAAAACTATTATCTTCAACAAAATTAGAGAAATCTTGGATAGTTCTCAGCGGTGGAGAGATGCCTCCACTTTTTTTTGACAATTTGAGGATAGCATTGAAGTCACCACCCATTATGATATGGTGGTCTATCTAAGTTGGATCATATGGGTTACTTCCCTCCACAATCTCTGTTTATCCAATGTTGACGTGGGACCATAGACATTGAACAGTAGAAATTTTATGCCAAAGCACTCTATCTTGATGGATTGCCAATTATCTTTCAAGTGGAGTATCTATCCTTGGATTGAATTAGGATCCCAAAGGATAGCCATCCCTCCTTATGCACCAACTACCAGGCTATGGGAAGATTTCCACTTTGACCACTTCCCAATTGACTTATCAAAGGACTTTGTTGACATCTTTGTTTCTTGGAGGAGTATCACATCCATTTTAAAAGAATCCATCTCTTGCTTGATTCTATTTATTTTGTCAGAGGCATTTAAACCTTTGACATTCCAAGAGGCTATCTTCATTTCTAACAAGGAGAACCCTTGGTTCTCCTCGTCAATCTTTTACAGGGTGTGAATCTTCCATCCAATGTTGATTGGATACCTACTACTATTTCTTCTTTGATTAGATTACTTTTGTATTTTCTGCCTCTCTTTTTTGGCATAGCCTTAAGCTGTGAATGTTGGATAGGTTTCTGCTCAATTGAGAGGGTTAGGCTATGGTGGAATGTTGACTGATGTGACTTTGGCTCAAATGTTGTAGTTTCAAACTCCATGTTGTTGTCCTGAAGGTTTTCTACTTGACTCTCTTCTGAATCAAGAAATGTGTTATTCAGGATCCACTCGCCGATCTGGTTAGTTACATCATCATCAATTATAGGGGAGGATAACACTGAACTGTTATTTTGAAGACACCTAGTAATGTTTATTGAATCCACGTCTCTGAATTGCTTAAGTATGTTCTCATGTGAGTTGAATATCGACTCATCAGATATGGATCTTTGGAAGAACCCATTATTGTCTAGGTCATCCTTAATAGTGATGTCTCTCTCCTCTATAGATACTTGTGAGTGCCTTGCCTCAATGGCAGGTTGTTAATTTTGGACATGTGTGACCCCCTTGTTTACTTGCTAAAACTCTATTGAATTCTGAACAAATTCTGGAAATAACACTTCCTCATCTTCTGCTAATACACTGTTGTCTATGGAATCCTTGACAGTGTTGTCACTCTCCTCTATGAAGGGTCGCTGAACATATGCTTGTGACTACCCATCCACAATGGTAGATTGATCAATATGTGCATGTGTGACACCCTTGTTTACTAGATGAAGATGTATTGGGTTATGATCAACTATATGAAACAATACTCCCTCTTCTTCTGCTATTTCATATATAATTTTAGAAGCTAGCTCTATCAATAACTGATCTGGTAGATTCCTCACTCGAAGGTTCACAAGAGCCTCTTTGTCAAGTAAATCATGCATAACTGGCATTTTAATTGGGGAGTCACGAAACATAAGCTGCTGAATTAGGATATCCATATCTAGATTATGCATTCCTTCAGGTTTCCAGTCTAATAGAAAGACCTTGTTGGAATTCTTCAGACACAGAAGTATATATCTAATCAGAAAATAGAAGAATATGGATGCCTCATATGAATGAAAGACCCAAGGTATAGCTTTGACAGGATCTGCTGGAGGAGTTTGTGCATCTATGTGGAGAGAGCAATGGGGAGACAAATGAATTGAGCATTGTAGAGGGTTTGTGCAGTGGTCCTCTCACACCACCAACTGTGGAAGAGACTGTGGGTTACATTGGGCTATGAAATGCCCTAGCTGGTGTTGGAATAACATGATAGTATCCTCATCTTGAAGAACAATTTCCTGCTCCCAATGCCCCCATTTTGATTTTAGAGAAATGGATTTTGTTAAAACCTTAGCCAGATCAAGAAGAATGCACACTCTAACTGTTGGAAACAATTGTTTAATTGTGTATTGTCCTTGATGTTACACAAATGTCATATCAGCCATCAGACAGAGTCTACCGAGCTCAGAATGTTCAGCAAGACAGTTTACAGAGTCTACCGAGCTCAGTCGGTAAGAGAAGCAATTTACAGAGTCTACCGAGCGCTCCAGAATACTATATCAAGAAGTTAGTCTTTACCGAGTTCAGTCAGTCATCAAAGAATATGTGAAGGAAAGTCAGTCTTTACCGAGTTCGCAGTACTTACCGAGTTCAGTCGGTTACCGAAGGATTTTCGCAGAATCTACAATGTTCACCGAGCATCAGTGAAATGTTTATGGGGCTGACTAGTGTAACATTTATTAATTGGAACTTGTATATGCAGCCGACCAATGTAATATTTATTTATTGTAACTTGTAATTGGGCCGACTTGATAACCTAAAGGGTATATATGAGAGATCAAGTTGCGAATTCAAGTGTAGAGAGCAAGAAGTGTGTGATAAGTGTGTGGAA
>MU223823.1:4219973-4234933 GCA_018584345.1 Thuja plicata | reverse complement strand
CTATTCATCAAAAAAAAAAAAAAAAAAAATTATATTTAAAAAAAATTAAATTAAAATTAAGCATTAATAATAGGACAGCGACAGTTTTTTTTCCCGAGAAACACGTTTTACTGAGAAAGCAAATGACGTTTTACTGATAAAGAAAGTGATGCCAACACCAGCATAAATTTGGCATAGAAAGAGAGTGTTTCCAACATCTTTGTTCAAGATGGCTTCTTTCCTGACATGTTCCTTTTGGAGGTGGGGGGAGAGTATTCCCAGGGGAATCCATGGATGATGTAACCATGAACCTTATTTTGGCTCAGCTCACTCACTATTTTGAGTGGAGCATGGAAGGGGATCTGGATATGAATGAAGTTTGTGGAGCCGCCATGCCCATAAGTCTCATCCTCCTCGCTCATCCTATAATCCAACTTCACCCGCCCATGAATTTAAAACTACATCTTCAATTTCCTTGTGCAACTTTTAATGTTTGGCATACAAGGTCTCCCGTGTACTCTAGTGCCCGAATCCACTGTTTGATATTTATATTGTTGATTCCGCAAGTTCCCTGATTATTCCAGCGATTTCCTTTTAATAGTTTATGTAAGATCCCAATGTTTTCGAAGAATCAATAAATAAATATTGTACGTGTTCTATGCCTTTCACATTTTAATTTTATAATGAGCTTTAGTAGAATATAAGATTTTATTATTGTTATTTGTGTTATTTAGTTGATCATATTGATATAAATCAGTATTGTATGTGTTATGTGTCTTTTATATTTTGTTTTTATTATATTGATGTTTATAAAATATATTTTTTTTAAAATTTTTTTTAGCTATTTAAAGTATTATTTTTATTATTCAATTAATCATATTAAAAAATGTACTATTTTTTGTGATGATAGATTGAAAGCGATTAAAGAAGAATTCAAAATCTTTATTGATTGATATTCAATGGGATTCAATTGGATAATTGTTTCATTACATTGACAAGGCTGATAAAGATTTATATTCCCGTTACAAGGTACCTTATCGAAATATATTCCCAATTAATTTATTTATTGAATATTAATAATTTATTTTATCTAATCTATTAAACTAACATAAAACTAAATAATTAATGAAATACGTCAATATTTCCACCTTATTACATTAATTTGAAAAAGAGTGGAACATTGCAAGGGTTTTGAACCCAACCCTTTTGGAGACTTTGATGAAGCCCCTTCACTAATCCTCTTCACTCACTCAAGAAACATCGAACTGACTGCATCAGTGGATCTCTTAACCGTATAACTTGAAACCATCTACAATGCTCAAGAAACACCGAACTGACTACATTAGTGGATCTCCTGACCATAGAACCTGAAGCCATCTAGAAAATATGAGTGTTCCCACCTCCCATGCACAATGAGACAAATTTCGTCTTAAATTCCATATCTCCTCCGAGTGTGTCTAATGCCTCCTTTGGTGCTACACATGAGATGCCTTTCCTCTGAAAGTCCACATCGCGTCTTAGTGTGTCTAATGTCTCCTCAAGTGTTGTGGCTGCAGTCTCTCTTCTGTTGCCCGAATAACCACCCACATGCCTGTAAATGAGACACATTTATGAGCTAAAAATTTACATCTCTGCTGAGTGTGTCTAGCGTCTCCTTAAGTGCTCAAAAAATAAATAACCAAATCATTCCCCCCTCACTCCTTGAAGGGACAACCGTGATTCCAAGTCCCCTCTTTTCTTCAGGCTCACAAATATGTCAAGCCCCCTCTTTTCTTTAGGGACAAATTTTTCAATCCTTGAATTTTTAGGGATACAAATATGTTGCTTCTCATGCAATGAATAATCCCTGAGTGAGAAGCTAGCTCAGGATGATAGAAAACCTCCTGCCTCCATTTACTCTAGCCTCTTGTTGATCTTGTTTACATCTTATACATCAAATTCTCCAATAACAAAAGCATGTAAGTTTTTCAAATATTCCTCGTGTGTAACAAAAACAGCCTCAAAGAAAAAAACAAATTTTGACATAAGTGTAGCCATACTCAAATGCTAAAAATAAATGATGTTGATTACATCAATAATAAACTCCAACACACAAAATTTGCCAATGTAACACCTAGCCACACTATACTCTAAACAAGGAGACAACACCAAAAAAGAATTGTCCTTTACCTATAGTACTCAATGTATGTTGCGGGTGATATAAACATTGTAGAACTTCCTATTAGTAAGAATATGGGATTATTACCCTTTGAGGAAAGCCACACTTAAGCAATGTGGCCTCTGGATTCAATTCTTGAGGGAAAATCTCAAACCCTAAACCAAAATATAACAAGACATTATTATATGGCAGAGAAGAGATAAAGGTGGCCAATGAAAAATTAAGTGCACCTGGAAACTTGAAAAACATTGACCTCAACCAATAATAGTCATGCAAGAAACTAAAGAATTAGCAATGGAAAAATTAATCCACAGGACTGAAACAAATGAGATCCGACCAACTCCTAAAAAAAATGTGTTCATTGTTGTGTTGGCTTGAGATTCGTACCATGTCCAATCTCCCTTCTACAAATCCCACCCTAAAAGCTTATAAACCACCATGTAATCTACATCTCTTCCTCCCTCTGGTAGATCATGTGATAGGAGCCTCAGAGGCACGTGACCTCTTGAGATGGTTATGTAACTGATTTAAATGTTCCTCTTCCTTTTAGTAGCAGAAAGGAACAAGGCTCGTTGATGCTACTTGTCACTTATTCTATGATGAGTCCACCCTTAATGTGAGCCTTGAAAAAATAGCAGGGGAGGGGAAGGGCAACAATCTGGCCCAATGATATGATAAATCAATGCATTTGTCAAAGTGTTTTTGTGTTTCCAAAAAAAATATATATATATAATCACGGAAGACTTCCAACACAACACAACAGGGGATATTTACATATTGCAAGAGCCAATCAAATTTTGCGGCAATTTTGTACTTCCATTTTGGAGGGTCTTTTCCACTATTGAAGTTAGTGTTGTCCTTTGTAGTATTTCATGTGTCGTAGTTGGGCCACCGTTGAAGGAGTGATTTGATCAATTATTGATTCAAGATGTTAAACTGCAATGTCTACTAAAACAATGAGCTGAACCAGAGAACTAACACGAAGAGGACAACAACCATGACACATCAGATTCAATTCAAGATAACAAGCACATAATTTTTTTTTGTCTTTGATACCATATGAGAGTGATTAAAGAAGAATTCAAAAACTTTATTGATTGATATTCAATGGGATTTAATTCGATGATTTTTTCATTACTAAACCTGTCCACAATCACAAAGATACTATTCCAAACCTTATTTTGACTTAGGGAGTCTAACCACAAAGTCCATACTAAGAGACTCTCAAGGTCTATTTGGGATTGGAAGGGTTAATAAAACCCTGCATTAGATGAATTTCCTTTTTCTTTTTGATAAACCATACAAATCTCTACATACATTTGTATATCTCTATTCTTCTTAGGCCAGTAATAGTATATTTTGACCAAATCTAAGGTCTTGTTAACAACAAAATGTCCACTAAGTGATCCATTATGTTTCTCCTAGATTATGTTCTCCCTCATAGAACCTCTAGGAACACAAAGTTCCCCTCCCCTAAACAAAAGACCTTCTTGAAGAGTAAATTCATAATATACTCACCATGGAAATGATTTTGAAAGTCACTACACACCTTATAAGAAGCTAAGAAGTCCTTATCATCTAGATGAAGTTATTTGAAATTATGTATACCAATGCTACTAAACTGTATTTCTTGGACAGACAGAAATCTTATGCTCAATGCATCTTCCACCCTATTCTTTAGCCTCTTTTTATGCTTAATTGTAAAATTATAGGGTTGGATATTTTCTACCCACTTCATATGATTGTGACTTAACTTGTCTTGTGAATTCAGGAAGCTTAAAGATTGATTGTCTATGTAGACTATAAATTCCTTAGGAAGGAGGTAATGACTCCACTTCCTTAAGGCTTGAACCAATGCATACAACTCCAATTCATATGAGGAGTACATTCTCTTTGCATCACTTAGCTTTTTACTATGGAAAGCCACTGGTTTTCCTCTGGACTTAACACTTCCCTTATAGCAGTATTACTGGCATCACACTCAATAGTGAATAACTTCTCAAAAATTGGAAGTACCAAGATTTTTCGGGTGGCTATTTTCTTCTCCAAAGTCTCAAAGCCTCTATTAGCTTGTTCATTCCACTGGAACTTAGTCTTCATGCCACCTTTGATGGTGTCCAAGACAGGTGCACATATCTCACTGAACTGTCTAATGAACTTCTTATAGAATTGTGCTAAACCATGGAAGCTCCTTACCTCTGTAGAATACTTAGGTGTAATCCAATTTATTATTTCTTATACTTTTCTAGTATCCATTTTCAATTTTCCTTCTGAGATTACAAAACCAAGGTACACCAACTGTTGTTTCACAAACTCACATTTGTCTAAGTTGATTGCCAACTTATCCTCATACAATCTTTCTAAAACCATATGAAAATTATTAAGGTGGTCTTATTTTGTCTTACTAAATACCAAGGTATCATGTAGGTACACCACAACCCACTTACTTATAATTTCTTCAACACTTCGTTCATTAGCCTCATAAAATTTCTTGGGGCATTAGACAACCCAAAGGGCATGACTAACTACTCATTGATGGGAATGGGATTTTTCTTTCTTGAGTCAGATTGAATCTATTTTAAGGTCTCTCTTCTAGACCTCCTAGGGTTATCTCAACCCTAATCTTGATTCAAGTCACCAAGAACTTCTACCTCCTACTCAAGATCCATCCTATCAATCAGGTTCTTCTTGGTTCTCACTCAATCCTCATAAGTGAATTCTATCAACTTATGCCAATACACTCACAAATATTTGTAGGGTTGTTTCCTTACAAAATTCTTGAGGAGTTGATTCCTTTAAAAATCCATTCAACCATCTAACTCCTACAAACTAGGATTATACCTAGTGCTTTCTTATAGCCCTAATCAAGAACAATTTCTAGGTTCTTTCACAAAAACCCCAAAAGACCTCCAAAAATAATTCTAGATTCTAATACTATTTTCCAAAATATTAATATTTACAAGGTGTGGATTCTTGAAACCATCTGTACAACCATCAAAAATTCTTAGGGACATTATCCTTAAATTTAGGACTAATTAGGTCTTTTTCTGTATTTATTTTCTTTCCTCGATGAATTCAACTCCTCCACAACTACCACTGCTCAGAGAGTCATATTACCTCTCCTCGGTACCTATCCAATATTTGTATTGTGTTTTCCAATTGAACCTTGCAAGTTCTACAAATCTATTTCACTTTCTTCCCTAGTCGAGCTATCACCAACCTCGCCTAGGGAAAGAGCTCAAAAATCATGGTTGTCACTTCTCCTAAAAAAAGGAAAAATAAACTCATGTAATGTCGCTCCTCTTCAGTTCCATCCAGACACATTTTTATCACCATGGAATCAAGAACCTCGAGGATGCATTTTCTATTTACGGTCCAGAACTGGACCAAGAACCTATTGTAGACCTTATGGCAAGACATGTTGTCAATTAGTGTCAAAACACTTAGTCCTCCAGTATTTATCGAGTGATCAGTATCGCCTGAGTGATCAATATTGCTCGAGTGATCAACATCGCCCGAGTGATCAATATTTCCCAAGTAACAAGCATCATCTGAGTGCTCAGTGTGACCCGAGTGATCATCATATTGCCCGAGTATCAGTTTATCACCTGAGTAGACTTCTGGACCCGAGTGACACTATTGAGCCGACTTTGCATATATTGTTTGATATCATTATGTCTAATGGAAGGTGACTTATGAAGTCATTTTTTTGGGGATAAGATATGTATGTAAGATATTTTATTTATCCAAAATGTGTATGTAAATAAGTGTATATGCGAATATGAAGTGGCATATTGACTAGAAGATTGCATAAGTATAAAATTACAGCATTTACTCATCCATCATAGTCAGGTGATTAGTTATAAATCAAAGGATCTTATTCAGCAAATCAGAGTTGCATAAGAAGATCATCTACTAGTTCATTCTAACAGGTGGATCAGTAAAATCGTCTTACCAGGTGGACCTAACAGTCCTTTTTAAATCTCCTAATAGAGTTTCATTACTTTATTGTATTGTATTAAATCCTTTAACAAGGTGGAATTAATAGTCCTTATTGCTCCTAACAGGGAAGGCCATCAGAAGTGGTCAATGTAAGCTCTAACAGGCTAAATTTATACTACAGTACTAAATCTTGTGGGTACCATCCCCACCCCATTTTTACTTTCTATTTGGAAGGTTTCTGGGTAACCAAATACCGTGTCATGTGTTATGAATGATTATTTCTTTTCTATGCATGCAATTAGATTAGATAATCTAATTGAGGTTAAAGAAGAAAAGGTTTTATTGGTTCCTGATTCACCCCCCCCCCCTCACTCACATTAGATGTAATATATTTCCAAAAATTGGTATCAGATCTAAAGGTTCTCTCTACAAAATTTTAACAACTTGAGAAAAGATCAGAGGCAATGGAAATATACAGAATCGAGAAAGACATTGAAAATTAAAAGATAGATCTACAAGTGGCAATGGATCAGATCAAGAAACTCAAAGAGCAACTCTCTCTTTCCCTGAAAAGAAGAAATTATTTAGCAGTACAAAAGAATGACAGGAATTAGATAGAAGAAAGAATTGAATATTTTTGGAAAGATAGAAGTTCTAAAAAAGTTGATGCAGCCATTGAAGACTTTCTTGCAAAGAATCTCAATTTACATGAAGAAGTCAGGAAGCTAAAAAGAGAACAAGAAATTCATTCAGTCAGATTATGTGAATTCATACAACAAAAGAATCAAGAAAAAGATGATAGACATTTGGCACAAGAAGATAAGAGATTGATGAGTACAAGATTAGAAGAAAAAGAAAAAGAAATCCATCATTTGTCACTCCAGCAAGCAGATTTGGTAAATCAACTCAATAATGCAAATCGAGAAGTTATCAACCTAAGGATGGAAAATGAAAGACTATAGAATGATCTCAACACAGAAAGGAAAACCAATGAAAGTATGATGAATTCACAAGGTAGTACAAATCAGTCAATAGAAATCAGACATCATGGATAGATTGGACTAGGTTAAATATTGAACAAGGTGAATCCTCAAAGAAAGGACCTCAAAAGAACATGAAACCTACATGTAACAATTATGGTAAGTCAGGGAATACATCAAATAAATGTTGGATCAATGGAAAATCAAATTTTAATGGTAAATTCTATAGTTGCAACAATCATGGATATAGATCAAATGAATTCACTAAGAAACATAAGTTTGAAGGAAAATGTTTTAAATGTAACAAACAAGGTCTTAGATCTTCCGAGTGCAGAACTAAGAAATGGAACCCTACTAAACAACTAGATAAAGAAATTTTTGGTTGGGATTAAAACACATGGTATAGATGTTGTCATTGTGGAGATTATGGAAACATTAGTGCAAATTAGACTCACCTCCGAAAAATAAATCCTACTAGGAGATGTTATGTATGTAATCAACTTGGTCATCTAAGAAAGAATTTTATGAATAGAGAAAAAGTGGATACTATTTCTGAGAAAGGAAAAGCAAAGGTCTCATAAATCAGAACTCAGATGAATTCAAAATGCGTAAGGAAATCCTCTGAAAGTTCAAACCAAAACAATGAAGGATCAAATGGAACCCAAGATAGTGAGTTGGGAAGATCTACCATCACAAAATAGAGATGCAAGGAGATGAATGGAACTATGGATTCAAGCCATCATACATTAGTTCTAGATATGCTAGCAAGTTCAAATCTGTATATTAATGTTGTAGGATATATTATGGTGCTAACCAAGTCAGGATCTCAATTGTACCTGAGCTACTCTAGCTTAACCGAGATGAGTCAGGTTTTATAAAAGTTGGGAAGTTATTTTTTTCCTAGCTTCTGAGTATGCCTTGGAGAAAAACCTGAGCTATGTTTAAGGAAATGATTAAATGGTAAAAACTCTTATAAATGATGAATTAAAAAGGTTATTGTTTACAAATATTTCATTTTGCAGAGAAATTCAGAGCCCTTAGTCATTTAGAGTGAATTTGTGTTTGAAAGTGACGCTTGATCAAATTCTCTGAGTGATATGGCATCTACATCCAACAGTAAAGTTAAGAATGGATCTGAGATGTTGGTGAGAAATCTTGTCTATAACCCTCTAGAGTTTAAGCTTCATCTAGTAGTAGCACATGAAATAGATCTGTTGGGAGATCATTCCCTAATTCCTCTAAGGGTATTACTAGTCAATGACATTCAAAGCTTCTATCATTGTAACATCCAGGAGCTTTGAACAATTGAGATGAATCAAGCATATGAGAAATTGTATGTAGATAGGAATCTGAAGCCCAAGCACAAGCATATTGAGGTTAAAGGTTTAACTCACATCCTGCACATGCCAAAGAATTTCCAAATCAAATAGATTAGATTTGTTCTTAGCTGCATTCATGACATGCATCTATGGTTGGAACAGCTTGTGAAGATCACAAAGACAATGATACACTGAGTAACTGGGTATCCCATGCTTGACAAATCTAAGGCTACCAAAACCCTAACCAGAGACAAGCTAGCTGAGTTACCTCTTGCCGAGTGGGACTGAAGAGGCATGAGACTAAATGGAGTTACTGACATGGAATTGAAATTTGGGATTCATGTGATAGCTCACAAGATATATAGTTCCAGTAGACCAAATAGTGTACCGTGTGAAGCTGTAGACTTAGCATACAAGGTGGTAAATAAAAATCTGGTATTTGACCTAGTTGAGTTGCAACTCATCCAGCTAAGCAAGAATATGGAAAGAATCTAGGCATCCATGTCAAATCTATGTAAGTTTGGTTCTCTACTGGTCTACATATTCTTTTATGTTCAGAAATTCTTTCCTTCCAAGGGCATAGTAGTATGGAAGAAGGATAGACCTATTATCCATCAGATAAATGAATTCATAGCTGAATCAGTAGATAATTTTTTGAACATCATGGATGGATATTTTGACAATTTCAGACAGAAAATGCATCTTAGATACAGGATTCATAAGAAACTAGTTGAAGATTATAAGGATGATATTTGTTTCCTAGTTGACTATGATAAGATATACATTCAGGCAGTCAAGCCTAGGGTTGCATGGGTGAAACCTCTTGCACATGAGGTTAACATAGATGAGACCAAGAACATCATTGAAGCTCTTGTGAATGAGCCTGTAAATCCCAAGGAACCATACTTTGATACTATGAAGAAGAAAAAATAAGGATATCTATAGAGATAGAGATTCCTAAGATTTTTAAAAGAGGAAAGAAGAGGTTAAGGAAGTTTGGAAAGAAGTATGGAAAGAATTCTCCTTCTATCTTAGTAAGCCAAGGAGAAATCAGGATAGAAGATGACATATTTGAAAAGAAAGAGGAAGAGGTAGAAGTAGAGCATCCTAAGAAGAAAAAGAGGCTAGCTCTCAAGAGAACACCTATGGCCCTTTACATCTATCCTCACTACCAGCAAACCAAGGAGATCAAGAAGAAAACTTATATTGGGTAAAGATGATGATGATGGAGAAGTTGATACAGTTGTCTTCAAGAAACCGCCACCTACACTTGAGAATAAGATTGAAGATTTGAAAGGAGGCAGTGGTATGGGTTCTCTTAATTCATTGAATTATGCTTCAAGGACTAGGTAGGAACAAAAGAATATTGAGGAAGCAGTTGTGGAGAAAATGGATAAATGGAAATATGATCCTTCCAAGTTGAAGAGCCATATGACTGAAGATCTATTCAAAGAAGTATCTATTCCCTGGTTCGATGCAGTCCAAACTAAAAAATACATAAGGGAATAGACCTTGAGGAAAGTCATGTCTACTATGAAAATTAAAGAGATAAAAGAGACAATGACCAAATATGAAAACAATCACACTCCAAGGTTCAAGAATTTTTAGATATTGAACAAGAAAATAGAAGATGTTGCGAAGTCTACTACAACAATGTGTAAATCTATATTTGAAGTCAAGGAAGATGATAAGGTAGAAGAACTGAGCACACATCCTCCTATATGGAGCAAAGATGAATTACCCAATGTATAGAAAATTGAAGAATCTAATGTCGAGCAGATTGCATAAAAGTGATGGCTTCCTTTCCCCAATCAACTATCCAAAACATATTGTCTCCGAGAAAGGATAAGGTTACAGAATCCACATCTAAACTAATAGGAACCGAGAAATAGGTTCCACCTACTACTTGGCCAAGCATAACCAAGTCATAGACGGACAAGTTAAATGTTTCTTCAGCCATTATTGATTCTTCAACTCACCTTGATTCAACAATTGGTATAGTAGAGGTCAATGACCTAATTAAATTGAATACTGAGGTTCAAGATGAGGATGGAAAAGGTAAGGAAATTTTTCCTTCACCTAATCCCAAGATCAAAGGTAAGGAGAAGGAAGTTAATACTGATGAGATTGATATTGAAGAAGACATTGTGATTCCAAATTGGGATCTTTCCAACTTGTCCATAGAGAAAATGGATATACTTGGAGAGCTATGGAAGAAAAGAGCAATCCAAAAGAAGTTTCGAGAAGAGAAAAAGAGGAACAGAGTGCTTGAAGATATAAAAGGGATATTCCAAGATGCACTATAGATTGAAGTCAATGAGAATGAATCTATTATGGACCAACTTGTTGACATAGTCCATAAGTTTAATACAAACTTAAATGGTCAAGAGAAACTACTTAAGAAAGAAGAAAGAAAGTTTGAAAACAAGGTTCTAGAGAATGTTGCAAAGAAGATTGCAATTGAGTAGGTACTGCTAACCAATGTTATTAGCACTCTAGAAACCACTGTGACTAATGTAGTAGCATTATTTGTAAAGTTGAGTGATTCTTATAACTTTACTTTGGAGATAAAGAATACGTTATTAAAGATTGATGCAGATCTAAAGGAAAGTGCAAAACAATTGGCACTTGATCTAAGCACAAGCTCAGCACACCTTTTGAAGATCAAATATCTGATTGATTTGCAGGCTGAGTTACTGAGAGAAGAAGAAAGGACTAGAGAGTCTCTTGCAGCCATCTAGAGCCAACTCCTACCACAAATGGATGCAATGCAGAAACACAACACACATGCTAAGACACTCATTCATGACAATAATTTCTTAGTTTCAGAACTTATGATAGAGTTTTCAGACGAGGTATAGATAGAATTTCACATCATGAAGGTGCTATAGGGAAATTGGGACAACACTCTATCTCAGATTTTTAAGGTACATTGTGATTTCCTATCCTACTTTGGAATTACATTGTAGATATATTTTGGCATTTGTGTCAAAAAAAAGGGGGAAAAGTCATTGTATATACATTGAGGAAATATTTGTACATTTGAGTAGAGAACAAGATATACATTACATTCAAAATTTTGAAAAATTAAAAAAATTAGAGTCGGTTGGACCCAAGCAGTAGAGCAGTTGTCAAAACCCAAGAAGATGGTAAGGGGGACTTTTGACCTATCAGATTTAGTGTTCAATGATAAGTGCTTTTGTCCATAATGCCAAAGGCGATGATTGTATACCTTATGGAAAGACATGTTGTCAATTAGTGTCAAAACACTTAGTCATCCAGTATTGCCTGAGTGATCAGTATTGCCCGAGTGATCAGTATTGCCCGAGTGATCAGCATTGCCTAAGTGATCAGTATTGCCCAAGTAACTAGCATCGCCCAAGTGATCAGTGTGACCCGAGTGATCAACATATTTTCTGAGTATCAATTTATCACCCGAATAGACTTCTGGACCTGAGTGACAGTATTGAGATGAATTTTCATATATTATTTGATATCATTATGTCTAATGGAAGCCGACTTATGAAGTCATTTTTTTTATAAGATATATATGTAAGATATCTTATTTATCCAAAATGTGTATGTGAAGAAGTGTATATGCGAATATGAAGTGAAATATTGATTAGAAGATTGCAGAAGTATAAAAGTACATCAGAGACTCATCCATCACAGTAAGGTTTTTAGTTATAAATAAAAGTATCTTATTCAGAAAATTAGAGTTGCATAAGAAAATCATCTGCTAGTTCATTCTATCAGGTGGATCAACTAAATCCTCTAACCAGGTGGGCCTAACAATCCTTTTTAAATCTCCTAACAGAGTTGCATTACTTTATTGTATTGTATTTAATCCTTTAACAAGGTGGATTTAACAGTCCTTGTTGCTCCTAATAGGGAAGGCCATCACAAGTGGTTAATGTAAGCTCTAACATTCTAAATTTATACTACAGTACTAGATCTTGTGGGTACCATCCCCACCCTAGTTTTACTTTCTATTTGGAAGGTTTCTGGGTAACCAAATACGGTGTCATGTGTTATGAATGATTATTTCTTTTCTATGCATGCAATCAGATCAGATAATCTAATTGAGGTTAAAGAAGAATAAGTTTTATTGGTTCTTGATTCACCCCCCGTCTCAGGCAGATTGCATGTAATATATTTCCAACACCTACAACTTTCATGAATTTTTTCAAGAACTTACAAAAAAAATACAAAAGAATAAAATACCTCCACATAGAGTCTCTAAACAATCATTAACAACTAATTACAACATAAAATATCAAGTTCAATCCGTTAATCAACTAGGCTAATCCAAAGATGCTCGAATACCCTTAAGAACATAGTCTTCTACTTGTCATTAACTAAAATTTCAAAAGAAATACATCCAACAACATCCCACCTTGAAATGATGGCTTGGGAGATCTTAAATAGTCTTCCCCTTGTCAGAAAAAATGTTGTAACTGACCTAATTGTCCTTTTAAGACAAAAACTAATTAATATTACATGATGAGAAATAGAACATGCTAAGAAACTTAGTACATGTCGAGCAACAGGACATGTCGAGAAATTTAGTACATTCAGAGAAACTTAGTACATGTTGATCATCAAGACATGTTGAGAAACTATCTAAATCTCCTAATGCCTTGGTTGGATTGCTAGAGGCCTACAAATCACTTCTTCAACACAAAACATAACCTAAAAACACTCAACTAAGAAACCAGGGTGTCTATTCACCAATTTGACCCATTTTTCCCTCTTTGGTCATTACAAGAGTGAAATAAAAAACATATTAGAAAACCAAATTAAACAAATCCAAAATATTCCTAAACCTCTTAATTGTGTTAACCAACTAGGAAAGTGCACAAAAAATACAAAGAAGGGCCTTTAACCCTAGGTTCTCTTGCACCATTCTCCCCTAAACAAGATAAATCAACTTCTATGTGATTGAATCAAGTCAGGGTTGATGCCTAAGTTCTTGAACTCTGTCTCCTGCGCCCATGTAGCCTCTGAATCATCTTTTCATTTCCATTTGACCAGATGTTCTATGTAGGTCTTGGTTCTAGTCTTCTTAGCAATTCTTGAATTCAAAATCTTCTCTGGCTTTGGATTTTCTATAATTGGAAGTTCAGTTTCCTGATTTCCTCTACATCCTCTAAAAGATTAGGATCTCCCTCTATAATTGGTCCTTTGTAGGACACAAGGTCTGGAACATTGAAGATTGGAGATAACCCTATGTCTGTGGGTAGGTCAACTTTGTAACCATTATACCCATACTTTGAAAGAATTGTACAAGGGCCTACCTTCCTCATCTAAAGCTTACTTGGGACACCTTTTTGAAGTCTTTCTTTTCTTATGTGCACCATGACCAAATCTTCAACTTGGAACTGAACATCTGTTTTCCTTTCATCCACCTTTTATTTGGTGTGAGTTGTACTTTCCACTAATGCCTTCTTTATGGTATCATGGACTTCTTTCATGGACTTAGCAAAATCTTGATGAAGGATGCTCCCCTTAATACCAGAAACACATAACAGAAATAGAGAAGCAACAACAATTTGCAAGAATAGAAAATGGACTTCTTATTATCTCCACAAATGCAGAATTACAAACTTTCAGAATTACAATATGCAAAGCCACATGGGAATTCCCCTTACAATATTTTGTAGGACAAAACCTCAAATTATTACCCAGATCTACCCAGAACTGTCCCGAACTGCCTAAGACAACACTACGGGCCTTCTTTATATAGGCAATTTCCACCGCCCGAGAAGGTTCCAGAAATTTAGCCCTTAGGGCCAACCAAACATAGAATTATTTTATTTTTCAATTTAGTACATCAAAGTCGGCTCAAAATAACTTTTAAAACCCAAACAAAAATTTTGAAGGAAAATTATTTTCTGCTATTTTAGCTGGCCCAACTTCCGGAGACCATAAGTCATCACTAGTTGACCCGATTGACTATTATAACCCCATTTCGGAAATGCCACGAAGCGCTCTACAATGCATAAATCAAGCAAGCTTCATTCAACCCATGTTTTGACCTCATACAGGGCCTCTAAAGCCTTCAAAAATGAGCTTGAAGTTTTTGTACCCTGTTTTCAATACCAAAAATATTTAATATCTTCAAAAATAGACCTAATCTAGCCATGAAACTTTACTGGCAGGATGATATGACTGAGATGAACCTCCACATGCAAAATCAGAACATTCCGAGATCGTATGACCAACTTAATAAAAATAGGAAGTTTCCATAAATAGCAGCTCTGCACAAGGTAGCCCTTATTGAAAAAGAAAACATAAATATTTTTGGGTGATGCAAGATTTCCCTTACACCCAGGATGCTCCTACATCAGACACCCGGGTTAATTTGAGAAGTGACCCTATCACGACTCAGGTGTGCAGAGGAAAACCAAGACGATTAACCTCCTCCCTTGTCAGGCATGATGAATCTTTAACAAGTTGTCCTTTCCACTTGACCAGATATTCTTCATATGTCATGTTCCTTGTGCTTCTACCAACACGACTGTCCAGTATGTCTTCAATCTCCTTGGTATCTGAACTACTTGCTGGAATACTCCACTGTGC
>MU223823.1:4195455-4208015 GCA_018584345.1 Thuja plicata | reverse complement strand
TTCGGCTTCATCCTCACTTTCATTTCTAACATTAAGATTCATTCCTCTACGAATCTCTTCTTGCAATGCTCGCACTTGTCTCTGGAGCTCTCTAACCTCAGGTGTCACAACACCAGCTCTTCTGCCATGTTCCCTTCATGGAGGCAGTCTTGTGATGCACGTTGAAACCCTAACCACGGTCCTGGTGCAAACTGCCTCACAGTCGGCGATCTGTTTACACAAAAACCCTGACTCACGGTCCTGGTGCAAACTGCTTCACAGTTGGCAATCTGTTTACACACTCTGGAACTCCTACTCTGATACCACTTGATGAAGGATGCTCCCCTTAATACCACAAACACATAACAGAAACAAAGAACCAACAACAATTTGCAAGAACAGAAAATGGACTTCTTATTATCTCAACAAATGCAGAATTACAAACTTTCAGAATTACAATATGCAAAGCGACATGGGAATTCCCCTTACAATATTCTGTAGGACAAAGCCTCGAATTATTACCCAGATCTACCCAGAAATGTCCCGAACTGCCTAAGACAACACTACGGGCCTTCTTTATATAGGAAATTTCCACTGCCCAAGAAGGTTCCAGAAATTTAGCCCTTAGGGCCGACCAAACTTAGAATTATTTTATTTTTCAATTTAGTACATCAAAGTCGGCTCAAAACAACTTTTGAAACCCAAAAAATTTTTTTTAAGGAAAATTATTTTCTGCTATTTCAAGTGGCCCATCTTCCGGAGACCATAAGTCATCACCAGTTCACCCGATTGACTATTATAACCCCATTTTAGAAATTCCACGAAGCACTCTACAATACTTAAATCAAGCAAGCTTCATTGAACCCAAGTTTTGACCTCATCTGAGGACTCTAAAGCCTTCAAAACTGAGCTCTAAATTTCTGTACCCTATTTTCAATACCAAAAATTTTCGATATCTTCAAAACTAGACCTGATCTAGCCATGAAACTTTACTGGCAGGCTGTTATGACTGAGATGAACCTCCACATGCAAAATCAGAACATTCTGAGATCGTATGACGAACTTACTAAAAATAGAAAGTTTCCATAAATAGCAGCTCTGCACAAGGTAGCCCTTATTGAAAAACAAAATAGAAATATTTTTGGGTGATGCAAGATTGCCCTTACACCCAGGATGCTCCTGCATCAAATCTTCAGCTTAACCACTCTTCTCTGCACTGATTCTGAGCTCCCTGAGTTCACATATACCCCTGGGAGGAATCCCATACACCACTTAAAAAGGGCTCTTTCCAGTGGACCTATTTACCATGTCATTATAGGAAAATTGTGCATGATAAATTAGTTGATCCCATGATAGCCCATATTCTTTTATTAGGCATATCAAAATATTTCCTAACCTTATGTTAACTACATCAATTTTCCCATCTGTTTGTGGATGATATGCAGAGATAAAAGAAAGATTTATACCGAGCTTCTTCCATAAAGTTTTCCAAAATTTCCTCATAAACTTAGAGTCCATGTCTAATACAATACTAAGGTGTAATCCATGCATTCTTACTGCTTCCCTAAAGATGATATTTTCTATATAACATGCATCATGGGTAGTCTTACATAGCACAAAGTGATCCATCCTACTAGACCTATCCACAATCATAGAATATTGTCCATTCCCTACTTGGTCTTAGGAATTCCACCTACAAAATCCATATTAAGGCACTCCCAAGGTCAATTTTGGATTGGAAGGGGTTTAAAAATCCTGGATTAGAGGAAGTCCCTTTAGCCTTTTGATAGACTATACAAGTCTTTGTACATAATTTTGGACATTCCTACTCATTCTTGGCCAATAATAGTATCTCTTCACCAGCTCTAAAGTTTTATGCACACCAAAATGTCCACTCAATGATCCATTATGCTTCTCATGTACTATGTTCTCCATCATTGAAACTCTCGGTACACAGACTTGTCCTCCCCTAAATAGAAGACCTTCTCATAGGGTAAAATCAGGATACTCGCCATGAAAGGGATTTTGAAATTATTTACATACCTTGTAGGCTGCTGATAAGTCCTCATCATCCATATACAGATCCTTGAAGCTTTCTATACCAATGCTTCTTAACTAAATTTCTTGCACTGTGAGAAATCTTCTGCTCAATACATCTGCCATCTTATTCTAAACTCTTTTCTTCTTCTTGATGGTGAAGGTATAGGCTTGTATTTACTGCACCCACTTCATATGCTTATGGATTATCTCATCTTGTGAATTCAAAAAGCTTGAAGCCTGATTGTTAGTAAAAACTAAAAATTCCTTAGGAAGGAGATAATGTCTCTACTTCCTTAATGCTTTCACCAATGTATATAACTATAAATCATATGATGAGTACTTCTTCTTTGCATTAATAATTTTTTCACTATGAAAAGCTACTGGCTTTCCCTCTTCACTCAAAACTGCACCTATGGCAACATTATTGGCATCACATTTGACAACAAAAAAACTTTTCAAAACTAGGAAGTGTCAGTATAGGTTCAGTGACTATTATTCCCTTCAAAGTCTCAAATCCCTTATCAGCCCACTCATTCCATTGGAATTTGGTTTTCATGCCCCCTTTTATGGTATCCAAAATAGGTGTGTTGATTTCACTAAACTATCTAATAAACTTCCTATAGAGTTGTGCTAGTCCATGGAAGCTTCTTACTTCTATGGATGAATTAGGTATAGACCAATTTAGGATTGCTTCCACCTTGCTTGAATCCATCTTTAATTTTCCTTCTAATATAACTAAGCCCAAGTATACTAACTCTTGATTTATGAAGTCACTATTTTCTAAGTTGATTGTCAACTTCTCATCATGCAATCTTTGCATTACCATATTCAGGTGCTTAAGGTGATCCTCCTTGGTTTTACTGAACACAAATATGTCATCTAAATATACCACAACCCACTTTCCAATGAAGTCTTTCAACACTTAATTCATTAATCTCATAAATGTGCTTCGGGCATTGGAAAACCCAAAAGGCATAAGAAACCACTCATAGATTCCCTTTGTGGTCTTAAAAGTAGTTTCAACTCATCTCCACCTTTAATTCTTATCTGATGGTACCCACTCTTAAGATCTATATTTGAGAAATACTTAGCTTCCCCTAGACAATCCATCAAATCTTCTACCATAGGGATTTGGAATCTATATCTTATAGTAATCCTATTTATGGACCTGGAATTTGTATAAAACCTCAAAGTACCACCCTCCTTTGGGGATAGGATAGTGGGAAAAACACATGGACATGCTCTTTCTAATCAACCCTTGATCTAGTAGCTCTTTAATTTTTCTAGAAATTTTTGAATTTTGATGTGCAGTCATTTTATAAGAAGATTTATTTGGGATTGAGGCTCCTGGGATAAAGTCAATATGATGAATTATAGACCTCTTAGGTTGTAGGGAATCTATATTACCATCACTCACTATGTCTTGGTATTGGTTTAACAACTCTTTTATTTCTAAAGGTAACTCTTCCTTCTTACTACCCTTCTCATCCATAGGCGTTAGAACAAAAGAAAAGCCCACTCCTTCTTCCTCTTGTATTTTCAAGAATTCTTTTTCTCCTTCCAATAATATGTTAGGACCCCCTTTCTTCACTTCTCCTTCTTCCAAGATATACTGTATCTTGAATGTCACTCCATCTTTCTTAAAGAAATAGGAGTTCTTTGCTCCATCATGAATTGTAGCTCTGTCAAACTGCCAAGGTTTACCCAACAATAGATGACAAGCATCCATGGGTAAGAAAACACACAACAGTCTCTCCTTATACCTCCTTATGGAAAATTCCACCCAATATTTCTCATTTACCAACATATGTTGATCTTTATTCAACCAAGTAACTCTATAAGTGTTAGTATGAGGAATCTTTTTCAATTTCAAGTTTTCAATAGCTTCCAAATAAATTATGCTATCAGTAGAATCAGAATCTATAATAACTTTACAAAATTTACCTAGTACCTTGTAGTTGAATCTAAATAGAGATCTTCTTTCACTTGGTTCTTTCTTGATGGGCTCTTTGAGGAGAGTTCTAGGAATCATCAAATTCTCACCTATCTCATAATTTAGGGCTACTTCTATTGTCTTGCTTCTTTAAGAATCGTCTTGCACATAATTGACTCTTTTCTCTCCTCCTTGTGATGTAGAACCCTTCTCAGGACACCTATAGGTAGGATGCCCATACTAATGGAAATTGTAACACTTCATTGAAGAAAGAGAAGATCCTCTTCCATGGTTATTAGATCTTTCTCTTGAAGTTCTATTTGAGCCTCTTCCTCTATTGTAACCACCTCTTGTGTTATTGGATTCTCCTTAATTCTTAGTGAGTTTAGACTCACTCTTATTTCTAGCCTCAAAGTTCCTTCCACATAAATCTCCTCTCTGATTTCTACCATCTCGTCTTGTACCTCTGCCCCTACTATTTGAATCTTGTTTCTTTTTTAGCTTCTCTTCCACCTTGAGAGCTAGTTGATAGCATTGATGTACTATCTTGGGGCTTAAGAGGATAATTTCCTCTTGGATGTTCCACTTGAGAACATTAAGATACATAGCCAATTCTAGGCACTCCTCCTCCATTACATGTGACTTTAGGCATAGCTTATGAAACTCTTATGTATAAGCACTGACTTCTAGGTCTTTCTACCTCAAATTTTGTCTTTTTTTGTGCAATTGCACCTTATAATCATTAGGAAGATAAGTTTATCTCATTTTTTCCACCACGCCTTTCCAACTGGCTATAGGATTCTTCCCTTCTTTGATCCTTTCATCTTGGACAAACTTCCACCAAGTGAGAGCAGTCCCTCTCAATCTTGTCTTGGCTATTCTCACTTTTTGAGCATCTGTCACATTATCACATTCAAAGTGATTTTCAAGTCCTTTTATGACTAATTATGGTTCCATATTTCCACTGAATAGAGGGACACCTTCCAAGGAATTATCGCTCATTTATTTTAAAGCCTTCAAGAATGGCTCTTCTTGAAGCACAGGGTCTGGCTCTGGTATTATGTCTTCCTTAGCCACTAATTTACCCTTTCCTTTAGTCTCTCTCATAAGTTCAGTGACTGTTGCAATCCTAAGCTACACTTCTTATAACTTAGTTTCCATATCAACCAATTTTTCCTTTAGGATTCTATTCTTCTCTTTCTTCTCTTCTACATCCTTTTCTAGTTCAGCAATAGTCACCATCTTGAAAGAATTTACTGATTCTGGTGAAGATAACATCCAAACAACACAAGCCTAATCTTTAGGCTCTAATACCAATATGATTAGAATGGGATCTTTCTTTCTTGAGTCAACTTGACCATATTCTAATGCCTCTCTTATAGACCTCTTAGGGTCCTCTCAACCCTAATTTTTAGGGAAGTCACTAGGAACTTTGAACTCCTACTCAAGATCCATCTTATGAATCAGGTTCTTCTCGGTTCTCACTGAATCCTCATAAGTGAATTCTATCAATTTATGAAAATACACTCACAACTCTTTTGAGGGTTGTTTCCTTACAAAATTATTGAGGATTTGATGCCTTTTAACATCCTTTCAACCATCAAACTCCTACAAACAAGGATTAGGCCTATTGCTTTCTTGTAGCCCTAATCAGGCACAATTTCTAGGTTCTTTCACAAAAACCCCAAATGACCAACAAAAATAATTATGGATTCTAATACCCTTTTCCGAAAAATTGAATATTTCCAAGGCATGGATTCTTGAAACCATCCATACAACCACTGAAACTTCTTAGGGATAGTGTCCTTAAATGTAGGACTAATTAGGTCTTTTTCTGTATTTGATTTCTTTCCTCGATGAAATCAAATCCTCTATGGATACCACTACTGAGAGAGTTGTATTACCTCTTCTCGGTACCTATCTAATATTTGTATTGTGTTTTCCAATCCAACCCTACAAGTTCTACACATTTGTTTCATTTTCTTCCCTAGTCGGGCTATCAACAAGCTCGCCTAGGGCAAGAGCTCAAAAATCATGGTTCTCACTTCTCCTACAAAAACCAAAAAGAAACTTATGTATAGTGGCTTCTATTGAGTTCCATCTAGGCACATTTTTCTCACTATGGAATCAAGAACCTCAAGGAACCATTTTCTATTTATAGTCCAAAACTGGACTAGGAACCTACAACTTTCAAAATTTTTTTAACAACTTACAAAATAAATACAAAAGACTAAACTACCTCTACACAGAGTCTCTAAACAATCTTTAACAACTAATTACAACAGAAAAGATCAAGTTCAATCCATTAATCAACTTTTCTAATCCAAAAATCCTTGAATACCCTTAAGAACAAAGTCTACTACTTCTCATTAACAAAAATGTCAAACAAAAGACATCCAACAACACCCCACATTGAAATGATGGCTTGGGAGATCTTAAATAGTCCTCCCCTTGTTAGAAAAACCATTGTTACTAATCTAATTGTCCATTTAGGAAAAAAATCACTTTTTAGTACATGTCAGGCAACAGGACATGCCGAGAAACTTACTACATGTCAAGCAATGTGACATGTCAAGAAACTTTGTAAATGTCAAGAAGCTTAGTACATGCTGAGCATCAAGACATGCCAAGAAACTTTCCAAAGCTTCTAATGCCTTAGTTTGATTTCCAGAGGCCTACAAATCAACTCTGCAACACAAAACTTAACCTAAAAAAACACAATTAAGCAACTAGGGTGTCTATTCACCAATTTGACCCATTTTTCCCTCTTAGGTCATTACAAGAGTGAATGAAAAACACCTTACAAAACCACCTTAAACAAATCCAAAATGTTCCTAAACCTCCTAATTTTCTTAAGAAAATAGGAAAGTGCACAAGAAAAACTAAGAATGGCCTTTAACCCTGGGTTCTCTTGCACCACTCATATAGGCCTTCTATGGTCTTAAAAGTTATTTTCCACTCATCCCCTTCCTTCACTCTAATTTTGTGGTGCCCAATCTTTTGGTCAATTTTTGTAAAATACTTAGCTGCTCCTAAACAATCCATTAATTCTTCTATCCCTGGGATTGGGAACCTATATATTATGGTAATTCTATTACTGGCTCTATAATTGGTACATAGTCTCCAAGTATCACCTTTTTTGGGGCTAGGATAGTGGGAACACCACAAGGGCTTATGATTTTCCTAATTAGGCCTTCGTCATGTAACTCTTGGATTTGTTTGGCAATCTCTGCATTATGTTGTGGGGTGATCTTATAGGAAGCTTTATTAGGGAGTGAGGCTCCAAGGATAAAGTCAATTTGATGGCTAACGGATGTCTCAGGTGGTAGGGGGGCTGGTTTTCCATCACTAACAATCCCCTTGTACTATTTTAGTAGCTCTTGTATCTCTATGGGAAATTCCTCTTTGTTATCCACCTTCTCACCCTTAGGTTTCAACACTAAGGCAAAGGCCACTCTTTCTCCTTCTTCAAGTATTCTTAAGATTTCCTTTTCCCCCACTAAGGGCACATTAGGACCAACTTTCTTCACTTCTCCTTCTTCGAATATTGACTCAATCTTAAATGTGACCCCATCCTTCTTGAATGAGTAAGAGTTCTTAGCTCCAACATGCATATAAGATCTATCAAACTTTGAGGGTCTTCCCAACAAGAAATGACAAGAATACATAGGTAATAAATCACACAAAACACTTTCCTTATATCTCCCTATTGATAACTCTACCCAAGCTTGGTCATTTAGTAATACATGTTGGTCTTTATTCAACGAAGTGACCCTGTAGGGGTTAGTATGGGAAATTATTTTCAACTTAATATTTTAAATTGCTTCAATAGAAATGATATTATTAGTAGATCTAAAGTCTATGATAACTTTGCAAACCTTACCTAGGATGATGCATTTGAATCTAAACAAAGATCTCCTTTTACTTGTCTCTTCTTGGACTGGTTCCTTGATAAGTGTCCTTTTGATCGTCAAATTCTCCCCTATCTCTAAATCTAAAGCCACTTCTATTTTTTTCTACTAGAAGACTCTTCTTGCACGTAGTTTATTCTTTTCTCTCCACCCTGTAATGATGAACTCTTTTTAGGATGCTGATAGGTAGGATGCTCATATTGGTGACAGATGTAACACTTCATAGAAGAGAAGTAATATCCTCTTCCTTGGCTACTTGATCTTCCTCTTTAATTATTGTTACAAACTCTACCTCTATTGTAACCACCTCTGTCATTGTTTGAATCTCCTTGTTTCTCAGTGAGCCTAGAATCTCCTTGGTTTCTTGCTTCAAAATTTCTTCCTCAAAACCCTCACCACTGGACTCTTTCATCTCTTCCTCTTCCTCTTCCCCTATTGCTTGAATCATGATTCTTCTTTAGTTTTTCTATCACGTTGAGGGCAAGTTGATAGTGTATATGAACTGTCTTTGGGCTTAAAAGACTTATTTCCTCTTTTATGTTCCACCTTAACCCATTTAGATATATAGCCACCTTTAGGATTTCCTCTTCCATCACATGTGATCTCAAACACAGTTTGTGGAGCTCCTTTGTATAAGCACTTACTTAAAGATTTTTTTGCCTTAGGTTTTGTCTCTTCTTGTGCAACTGCGCTTCATAATAATTTGGCAGATAAGTCTCCCTAATCTTTTCCATGATACCTTTTCAACATGTAATTTGATTATTTCCATCCTTTACCCTCTCATGTAAAAAATTCCAGCATGTGAGGGCAGTCCCTCTCAACCTTGCTAAATGGCTACACTCATCTTTTGAGTCTCTGTCACACTATCACATTCAAAGTGGTTGTCTAGTCCCTCAATCCACTCCATGACCACCTCTGGTTCTATCTTACCACTGAATAAGGGTACACCTTCTAATGGATTTCCACTCATGACCTTTTATAGCCTTAAGGAATGAATCCTCTTCTAGCACTGGATCAGGCCCTGGAACTGCATCTTCTTCTGCCACTAACTTTCCTTTTCCTTCTATCTCTCTTACCAACTCACTTAATTTTGTTATCCTAGCTTTCACTTCAGCAAGCTTAGTATCCATATCTTCCAACTATTCTCTTAGGATGCTATACTCCTCTTCTCTTTAATCTATCTTCTTATACAACTCTACATTGGTCACCATGGTTGATTCATCCACGGATTCAAGATCACTCATGTGCTTCCTAGCCCAACTCTTGTAGGTCTTTGATACCAATCTGATAGGGAAATCCTTCTCTCAGTCATCTTGACTCTCTCCTAGGCATCTACTCTATACCTATTATGGTTTTCACTCCTACCCTAACACAAAGGTAGAACACTTAGTTCATTCACCTCTCCTACCAAAGGATTCCACTATCAATTTAGAGTTCAGTCTTCACTGAATCTACATGGGTAGACTCATCACTACTACTCCAACACCTCACAAGCACCTACAAGGTTTATTCCTCACTTTTGAATTCCTAAAAACTACCATCTTTAAGATCTAGATACATGTCTCCTCCATACATTCAACGAGTTCCTTGTTTTAAGGTTTAGGCCTAGTGACTTCTTGTAGCCTTAATCAGACACCTTTTTTGCATTAACTTCCAAAGTTCCCAAAGAAACCCCAACACTAGTCTTTTATACCAATACCCTTTTTAGAGACAAAATAATTTTAGGGTTTGGGTATATCAAGTCCTTAATTATAGGGCTAATAGGCATGTTTACAAGAAATTCTCTCAAAATTTGATAAAATTAATTCATCAACCATTACCATTGCACACAAAGGTCGATCCTCTTCCTAAGTCCACCCTCCATGCACTCGAACACTGCTTTCCAACCAACCCTACAAATGCATTCCATTGTTTCTCAATTGACCCTATCCAAGCTATAGCCAAGCTCGCATAGGGCAAGGGTTCATAATTAAAAATTGACTCTTCAAAACCTAAAAAAAAATAAAAAATAATGTAAAATGGCTAGGGAGTCATGTTTCTATTTACAATCTTGTCTCGTCTAGTGAAACCCAAACATGAAGATATTTACATTCAACTACAAAAATATTAATTGAAGATAATCAGTACCACACAGTGCTCAAAATCAACAATTAGAATCTAATTGGAGAGAAATAAAATTTTATTCAATCCATTAGACAATTCTTGGACACAAAAACTAGTAAATACATTCATTATTTTCCTCTATTGCTTAAAAAAATTTGCTAATTGATAACCAACCTCATTATATGGATACCAAGGGTCTTAAATATGTCTAGACCACCAATTAGAACTGTTTGAACCGACTCATAACTACCACTTGGGTAGTTTTACAACTTCGAGCCAAATGTTGTCTAGCAACATTTAAAAGTTGCAAAGTTACTCAAGCAACTTTTGTAGTTTTTTAATTTTTTTCTCTTGTCATTCTAATGCATTGGCTGGATACCAGAAGGTCCCACAATATGTCCTGGGACCCCAAACACACCAAAAATTTCCTTCAAAGGATTTTGACTTCCAAACACATAATTTGACCCATTTTGCTTAACAGGACATTGCAAAGGTCAAATAGATCAAAACCACACACACAACTCAACACACTCCTAAAACATTTCAAAGTGTTCCTAAACTTCCCTAAATATATTTCACAACTATTTGGAAACACAACACAAGAAAAATAAGGGCTTTTAAACCTAGGTGCTCCTACGCCACCTTCTATATCTTTGGTTTATCCTGCATCTTTCTCTTCTCCTCCACCTTTATCTACTCTTGCATTATAGTGTGTTGTTTCATATGCTCTCTCTTCATCAAGAGTTAAGAACAAGCATGTTTTTTAGGGTAGACCTCCCTATTTGACAAGGACTACAAAACCTCTATTAGTTTTTTTTTCTCCTACATTGTTTTCTTAGAATAAAAAAGGAACAAAACTTTCCTACCAAAATGTATGCTATTCTATCCTTTTGATCTTCCTATCCTCATATAAATCCCTCGCCCTATTTTATATGAAAAGGGTAAATTTTCATCATGTTCTCATCTCTATCCTCTTTTTCTTGTTCTTGTTGGAAATACAACATGGGAAAGCAAGATACTGAGAGGGGGAGGTGAATCAGATCTTAAAACTTTTATCCTTTAAAACAAAACTGATTCACAACCATGCATAAATGAAATTGATCTGTCAACTAGTAGCATCCATGATAGTAAATAAATAACTCAAGACAAAGAATTTTGGTAACTCAAAAACCCAATAAGGTAAAACTGGGGTGGGGATGACACCCAAAAAAATCTTCACTACTGCAGCAATAAAGTGTGCCTGTTAGGGCTACAAAGTTTGATCAAAATAGGTAATCTACCTGGTTAAAGGTCTACCCAGTTTAGAGCTACAAATCATTACAATCTACCTTGTAAAAGGATTTAAACTTACAAATGTTGGAAAGTTGACTATAATAAAGTATATGAATCTATTTAGTTTTGTCATTATGGAAACAAAGTCATATGAAGTTTTGGAGTTAGCACACATTATCAGAAGATCAGAAATTGGCTAAGTACAGAAAACAGGACAGAGCAAGGAACATACTGTTATAGTTTTGATTAGCGTGTGTTCATTTCTTATCCAAATGATATGTACCTTTGAAGATAAGCTTATGAGTATTTTTACATGCTAAGTCTAAGAGGGCATGATCAGCTCTGCAAGTATGAAGAAGATACAACCAGTTGAATAGGTACAACCAGTAAATGCAAGAATAGGACAAAGATCATGGAAAGAGCCGACAGAGATTGTTTTGGCGTGGAAGTTGAACTTATCCTCAGGACATGCGCCTTTGTATTAGTTATTTTTAGTGACCTAAAAATCTATGGTTAAAAGCGCATGACTAGATTCATCTGGGATAATTAGTTAGAGCTAATTTGGTGGAGCAAATTGTGTGAAAAGACATGTATGTTCAGTTTGAGTAAAGCAGTTATAATTAATGTTAAGATGACTTAATTAAGGGTTTCATGGTTATGTAAGTGATCAAAATAGATGTTAAAAGGTTTCATAAAGCCAACATCTTCATTTCTTTTGAGGAAGTACTTATAGAAGGTCATTTGTGATCAGAAAAGTTGCGGAAGCCAAAGATAAGAAAGCAGAGCAGAGTGTTATAGCAGCAAAGATATATCTGTCATATGTTGATGATATATATATTGAAGTAGAAGCTTTTAGAGTGAAGATAAGATTGTTTTAGTTCTTTACAAGAGGTTAAAGCATCAGCTCACAAAAGGAAGTGATCAGACAAGCAGTGTCACAGCAGCAGTTCACCTTGCAGATATAGTGTGTATCGAAGATCCAGAAGGTTGTAGCCTTCACCATTTGGACAGTGAGTCCTTGGACAGTGAGTCCACCACCCCTAATAGGGTTATTGTAAAAGACTCCTAACAGGGTCTGACCCTTAAAAAGTTCACTATACTTCATGTATTGTAAAGACAACTCCTAACAGGGTTAAGGATCTTCTAACAAGGATCATAAGAAACTAGTACAAAATATTTGTGGGTGCTAATTCCCACCGGGGTTTTCACCTACATTGGGTTTCCCCATAATCATATATGGTGTTATGTGTTGTGTATATTTATCTTACTTGAATTGATATTCAAGTTCAGTACATAAGCATTTAAGTAAAGATTCAGATAAT
>MU223823.1:4158221-4182861 GCA_018584345.1 Thuja plicata | reverse complement strand
TGAAGCAATGAACACAGATGACACATCTCTACAATAGAATGAAGTTCCTTCCATTGATCCAATAGACTTGGATAAGGAGAAAGATACTCAAGGTAATGAGACACCAGTGAAGGAGATTCATGTCAAAGTTGAATGTGTAGATACAAGTCAAAATATGATTTTCTCACCATCCACTCAACCATCCACCTCATTGTTGTCAAGATTAACTCGTCAATCAGCAAGTTTTGATGCATGGGAAGAAGATGACCTCATCAAGATCAACATCCTTGGCATAGAAAAGGAAAAAGAGAAACATGTTATGAAAAATCCTCGCTTTGTGGAGACAATAAACATTCTGAATGAACTAGCTCCTGCTGATAAGAAAGTTGCTAAAGTTCAAACAATTGAACATGTGGATAGCATACTGGAAAACTTCAAAACACATTTCACAAGCCTAGTAGAATCAGCTACTAAAATCGCAGAAGATGAATACAAAAAGGAGAGATTAAATAAATTGGTAAAGAACTTTACCTTAGATCTAAACTCCTTAAAGATTGGGCAATCTATACTTAAAGAGTTGGCAGAAAAAGGAAAGAAGGTTACTGCAAATTGCATGGACAGAGTAACGCTCACCTCTGAGCACACCAAAAAGATAGCAGAAGCTGAAGAAATGGTGAATAACATAAGGAAATCAGTTGAAAACTCCACGCAAGATATGAGCATATGAAATAATGTCTATCAAGGTTAGACAAAATTGAGAAAGCTAAGTTAGAAATCAGCAAGATAAGGGTAAGGCAAACACAATTAAGAAATGCACTTGCGCCATCCTTAGTAGTCCTCAATGAGAATATAAAATAGATTGATAACACTATTGTGACATATGATCAAGGTCCTTGCATGGATCTGATAAAAATGGAGAAGCTGACTTATGCATTGTGCGCGCATCTTCAAACAATTGATGCAATGAAAGTCTTTTGGCAAAAAGAGATTCAATCTCTTCAAGTTGTGTACCTAGACGTCTACATGGAGTAAGTATGTTGAAGACTTACAGTTTTTTCACACCTTTGTCATTAATGTCAACGGGGGAGTAGTATAGAATGTGGATATGGGGAAAAGAGTGTATATATATGTGTGTGTGTGTGTGTGTGTGTGTGTGTGTGTGTATTATGATATACAGTCATTTTTGTATGAAGTCATTTTGAGTAACCTAGCCAAATTCCTTTATTGCCATAAATGACAAAGGGGGAGATTGTTGGAAAGTTGACTTCTTGAGGAAGCATGGCTTATTTTTTGTTGTCAATCATGGCAACAAAGTCATACTAAGTTTCTTTCAAAGATAACTTAGAAGACAAAATGACTAAGTACAGAAAATAGGACAGACAAAGAGATATAGAGATCAGCACATCAGCGCACGTGTTAGAGATTACACAAGAACATGCGTGCTTATATATATTCTCTATGGTGTATATACATGATAGATCCAAATGCGCAGAGTACAGAACATCAGTACGAAAAAGTTACAGACAGATTAGTAGACCCGCAGTCCAGGAAACAGAGCATGGAAGCCGACTACAGATTTGATCAGCATGTATGATTTTATAATGTAATGGCTAAGCGCCTTTAGTTATAAGTTTGTAATAATGTAATTAATGTTATAGTAAACACGCTTGGGCCGACTTGTTCGGAAGCATTATGTATTTTTGTTTTAGGGCTGACTAATTATTTGTTTTCAGTCGCGCCTATTCGGATTTGAAGATATAAGTATGTAATGTAAAGATATGTTACAAGTGTTGATTATTGTGTAAGAAGAAGTTATAGAGGGATAGTATAATTAATTTAGAAGATGATATAGCTCTTTGAAGGAGTAAGAGCATCCACGCATACACGGAACTGATCAAACAACAGTGTCACTACAGCAGTTCATTTTTGATATAGTGCATATCAACATTCAGAGGGTTGTAGCCTTCATATTATTTGGGTAGTGAGCCTAGGAAGTGAGTCATACACCCTTAATAGGGTTTTTAAAAGACTCCTAACAGGGTCCGACCTTTAACCAGGTCATTGTACTTAAATTGTAAAGACTGCTTCTAATAGGGGAAAGGAACTTTAATAGGTTCATTATACCTAGTACAATATTTTGTGGGTACTAATCCCCACTGAAGTTTTCCTCTGATGAAGGTTTTCTGTAATCATATCATGTGTTATGTGTTCTTGTGTTATAATTCTTTGGATGCACATTTGATATATGTTTAATTGGCTAAAATATAATTAATCGATAAACACTGATTCACCCCCCCTCTCAGTATTTCTAACAGTTCTATGAGGGAGAATCTCATCAAGGAGAAGCATAGCGGAGGATTGGCTGGACATTTTGGTCAAAATAAAACCCTTTCTCTGGTTAGCGAGAATTATCATTGGCCATACTTTCAGCATGATGTCAAGAAGTTTGTATAGAGTTGTAGAGTATGTAAAATGGCAAAAGGAGCAAAGCAGAATACAGGATTGTATCAGCCATTACCTGTACCAGAGAAGCCTTGGGAGGATATCAGTATGGACTTTGTTCTTGGTTTATCAAGGACTCAGCAGAGACATGATTCAATTTTTGTGGTGGTTGATAGGTTTTCAAAGATGGCACATTTCATTCCTTGTAAGAAGACTAATGATGCAGTTCATGTAGCTGAATTGTTTTTCAAAGAAGTGGTGAGACTAGATGGTCTGCCAAAGAGTATAGTTTCAGATCGAGACACTAAGTTTTTTGGATATTTTTGGCGCACATTATGGAAGAAGTTGAAGATAGACTTGAAGTTCATCTCATCACATCATCCACAGACTGATGGACAGATAGAGGTGGTGAATAGGAGTTTGGGGAATTCGCTAAGATGTTTGGTTGGAGATAAGCCAACGGTTGGGATTTGATTTTACAACATGCAGAATTTGCATACAATAATTATGTCAACAGGAGCACTAGTAAATCACCATTCCAAATTGTATTTGGAAGTAGTCCTAGAAATGCTTCAGAATTGAGAAAGATAGACAAAAGAGAGATAAGTAGTGATGAAACTGAGGATTTTGCAGAACATTTGAAGAACATCCATGAGGAGGTGAGGAAGCACATTACCAAGATGAATGCATAGTATAAAGCTAAGGCAGATGAGAGAAGGAGGCATAAAGAATTTCAGATTAGGGATGAAGTCATGGTTCATTTGCGGAATGAGCAATTTCTAGTTGGTACATATAACAAGTTGAAAATGAAGAAGTTTGGGCCATGTAAGATATTGAAGCATGATTCAGGAAATGCTTATGAGGTAGAATTGCCTACTGAGTTGAATATTTCACCAGTATTTAACATTGCAGATTTGACAGAGTACCATGAAGGGGGTGTTGAAGGCGAGGTCATAGAAGCACAATGGAGTATTCCAGCTACTACTTCAGCTACCAAGGAGATTGAAGATATATTAGATAGTCGTGTTGGTAGAAGCACAAGGAATAGGACATATGAAGAGTATCTGGTCAAATGGAGAGGATGACCTGTAGAAGATTCATCATGGCTGACAAAGGAGGAGGTTGACCGTATTGGTTTTCCTCTACACACTTGAGACGTGACAGCGTCACTTCTAAAATTACCCTGGGTCTCTGATGCAGGAGCATCCTGGGTGTAAGGGCAATCTTGCATCACCCAAAAATATGTATTTTCTATTCAATAAGGGCTATTTTGTACAAAGCTGCTATTTTTGGAAACTTTCTATTTTTAGTAAGTTGGCCATTTGAACTTGAAATGTTCTAATTTTTCAGGTGAAGGATCATCTTAGTCATATAAGCATGCCAGTTGAGTTTCATTGCCATAGCATCTGTATTAGCGAAGTTATTAAGGATTTACTGTTGAGATTTTAGGGTGCAAAAACTTTAATCTCAATTTTTAGGACTTTAGAGGCTCTAGGTCGAGGTTGAATCCCTGACTGACTGGCGCTTCGCATGTCAACCACTGTAGATCGCGATCTCCCCTTTTTGGAAAGTGGTTATAATAGCCAATCGGAGCTACGGTTCAAAATTTATGGCTTCCAGAAGTTGGGCTACCTAATCTCATATTTTGTAAATATTTAAAGCCGACCCTTTTTTAATAAAAGTGAAATAATTAAATGCTAAGGGTAGTCGGCCTTAATGGCTAGATTTCTAGAACCTTCTCAGGTGGTGGAAAATTGCCTATTTAAGGAAGGCTCGTATTCTTTTCTATGGCAGTTCGGGGTGGTTATTGGAGGCTTTGTCCTATAGATTATTGTAAGGAATGCCCATGTGGCTTTTGATATTGTAATTCTGAAGTTTGTAATTCCACATTTGTGGAGCCAATAAGAAGCCAATTTTCTGTTCTTGCAAATTTCTATTGTTTCTCTCTGTTTCTATTGTGTATTTGTGGTATTAAGGGGAGTCCCCTTCATCACCTTCGGAATGGAAGTATAATCCATGGTTAAATATTAACATGATTCTTGCTAAGCCTTTAGAGAGATTTCATCTAGAACTCATCGACTCAAATACTAGTTATACTATAGTTTCTTAGGATGTCTTCTGATCAGAAGAGGCCCTTAAAGAATATTTTAGTTCCTATGATGGTTTACCTTCTTATCATAATAAGTGAAGATCACCTTATTAGTTAGAGACTTAGGCCTACTTTGGAGAGAGTGTCAAAAGTATGAATGAGGTAGTTTCTCTCTCCCAAATTAATGATAACTCCTTGGTGCCACATTAAAATACCATAGTAATCTCATAAAGGGATATACTATTGATGTATCTAAGGATCCTAAGCACCCTAATAGAAGAATTAAGGTTGGAAGATGCCTTTTTCAGGCGAAATCAAAGCACATTCTGATCATTTAAAACAATATGTGGATGTTTTCACTTGGGCATACGAGGAGATGTCAGGTATTGATGAAAAGGTAGTGGTTCACAATATAGTACTTGCACCCCATGCTAAGCCCGCAAAAGAAAATATTTTTAAAATGAATCCAAGAATCGCCTTGATAGTCAAGACAAAAGTAGAAATCTCTTAAAACCTAGTTTTATTCGTCTCATTGACTATTCATCTTGGACATTGAATATCATACCTATAAGTAAACTTCATGGGCATATTCAAATATATATTGACTTTAGGGATTTGAAAAAAATATCTTTGAAAGATATTTTTGTATTCCCCAATATTGATATGATTATTGACTTTAGAGTGGGACATGAACTCATATGGTTCATGGATGGCTTCTCATGTTAAAATGAAATCTGTATAAAATCAAAAGATCAGTACAAGACTTCTTTCACTACCCCTCGGGGTACATTTTTCTATGTATTCATGTCATTTGGATTAAAATATGTTGGTGCAACTTATCAACAAGTAATGACTCTTATTTTCCATGACTTCATCCATAGGATCCTAGAAGATTATGTGGATGATATCTTAGAAAAAATTGTTCTTTGCCAAGATCATGTCAATAATATTTGACTTGTCTTCAATCGACTTTGCCTCTATAAGATGAGATTGAATCCCCTTAAGTGTCTCTTTGGAATGGATGCTCACAAGTTGTTGGGTTTTATCATCTCCCAAATAAGCATAGAAGTTGATACAAATAATATTGATGTGATTGTTAACATGCCTCCACCCAAGAACATCTCTCAAGTTCACAGCTTGCAAGGAAACATCTAGGCCATAAAAATATTTGTCTCTCAGTTGGCTGATAGGACCTTTCCCTTCACGCGATTGTTGAAGAAAGATGTGCAGTTCAAATGGGATGAAATTTGTCAGGTAGCGCTCGACACTATCAAGAATTATCTAGTAGACTCTCCTATCCTAATGCCAGCCATGTAGGACTGTCCCTTTTTTATTTATGTCTCAACATCACCAAATGCTTTGGCGGCCCTATTGGTCTAGTATGATCATATTGGAAAGGAAAGGGCAGTCTATTATGTCAATTGTATTTTGGTCAACTATGAGACTCAATATTCTCCCATAGAAAAGAAATGTATTGCTTTAGTGTTTGCAATACAAAAGCTAAGACATTACTTACTCCACATACAAACTCAATTCCTCACCAAGAATGACCTTTTGAAGCACCTCTTTTTCCCGAGATGACCTTTAAGGAAGCCTCACAAAGTAGGTAATATTACTCTGTAAGTTGGATCTCAAATTCATAATTCTAAAATGGATTAAAGGGTAGGCGGTTGTTGACCAATTAGAAAATTCACTATTCCAGAAAATATTTCCTATGCTTGATCAATTCCCTGATGAGAATCTATCTACCATTAGTCATGATCCCATTTGGGACATGTACTTTAATGGATCAATATGCCAAACTGGCTCAAGACCAAGTGTCATTTTTATATCACCTAAGGGAAAAACATGCTCCACTCTCCTGTTTCCTCAATTTTCATGGCACACATAACATCATTGAGTATAAAGCCCTTAAGTTGGGATACATGTTGTGCTTTCTTCTAAGGTCACACAACACTACATACAAAGAGACTCTGAGCTTATTGTGAACAATATCACCAAAAAAACCAAGCCAATCAACCAAGCCTTTCTCAATATTGAGAGTTTTCCTTCACTCTTCTTGAACTCAATTTTCTCACTATACTATAGATAACATTCCCAGGAAAGAAAATCGACACATAAACGCAATGATGAGCATAGATTCCCTTGTTCATCTCAAGTCCACTAGGGAAGAATACCACTTCATCGTCCATGTTCTCCGATATCCTATGGTTTCTGACAAATAACTCTCTAGTAGTCTTTTGTTGGCTCACATAGATTCCAGAGTGTGGTTCGTTGACATATACTTATCTCAAGAGTAGAAATTTTCTTGACAATACGAGAAAAGTACTTGCATCAGGATTAGGAAACTCTCTTCTTGTTATCTGATCTTGTCAAATGTCATCTATTGTAGGTTATACAATGGTCTTTTGTTGCCTTGTCTTACTAAGGTTAAAATACCCCTTGCCCTCCGAGAAGCCCATTTTGAGGTCGTCGGACGACATGCTAGAGGTAAATCCCTAGTACATAAGTTGATTGACATGAGATACTATTTGAAAACACTTGAACAATATTTCATCATCTTTGTCAAGAAGTTTCCTCAATGTCAGCAGCATAACAACCTAATTAGGACTCTTAACCAAGAGATCCAAGCTCAAACTTCACCATGGCCTTTGCAGAATTGGGGAATGGATATAATTGGAAATATATATCCCTCATTCTCAAAAGGTCATATCTTCATCATCTCATCTCCAAACCATTTTATAAAGAGGTCAAATCATCTTCACTAAGATCTAGAATGGAAGAGACAATCTGTAGCTTCATCTGGAATAACATCATTTCTCGATTTGGATTGCCTTTCATGATTTTCTCCAATAATGGCATATGTTTCAAGAACAAGGAAGTGAAGAAATTCCTTAAATAAATTTATTTTGACATCATTTCTCTACACCATTTATCCATAATCTAATGGTCAAGATAAAAATTCTAACAAGACCATCGAGCAAATTCTATGGGAAATGGTAAACAAGCACGGGTGTGATTGACATATGCAATTTTCTTATGCTTTGTGGGCTTATGACACAAGCATATGTATGGCTACATGAACTACACCCCATAGCCTAGTCTAAAGAGTAGGTGCTATAATGCCTCTTGAAATTGATATACCATCCATATCCATCTCTCTCAGAGGGGTAACATATGGTAAGAATTACTGATGTCATGAACAATGCTAGACAAGTTGAGCAAGAGAGAACACTAGTCATTGATGATAGAAGAAAGATTACTGAAAAGATACAATAGAAAGAGTCTGAACTACAGAGACTTACATAACATCATCATGAGATTACAAATCAAATTAGTCTTATGAGTCAAGTGGAAAAAATAATAAATTTTGAACTCATTGAATGAATAGAAGCTATCAGTGAGCTAATGGAAGAAAATGAAAAGCTGAAACAAGAACTCATAATTTAGCAGCAACATAATGAGATAATCAAAAGATATGTAGAAGGAAATAAAATAAGGGATGATTTTCTTGATGGAAAAAAGAGAGCCAACAAAAATACCAGACTAGGCTATACCAAGAATGGAGAATCACCTAAACAAGTTGATCCAAATAATGTCTATGCAAATTTGAGACCGTGAAATCTAGCATCCAATCTGTTGGTTGTATTTCCAATTTTGGAGCTTGCCAAATTTTTTTTTGAAATTCTCAGTCATATCCATGCCTAAGAAGTGAAAGTCTTGTCTAAATGTTGTCGAAATTCCTCTGCAAATAATGATCTTCCAGCAAAAAATCAAGAAAAAATGCAAAACCCTAAGTCCTAGGTTAAATTTTCATGCATATCAAAGAAAAACCCTAGTTCTTCAAAATCCTTTCTATTTTACTGTTACTTTTTCGGAGAAACCCAATAACTTAAGTCATATGTTTTATTTCATATTTAAATTTTAAGTCGTGTTGTCTCGTTATAATCTAAGAATATTCCTTTTCTTTTCGAGACTTCATAATTTCCTTTGGGTTGTGTTGTCTCTATAAAAAGTGAATATACTTTTAGTCCTTATGAGATTCCATGTGAGTCGTAGATGTAGATCTTGATCATGTGGTTGGCGGATAATCTCTTTGAAAAGCTAGAGTTAAATAATTTTTGTGGCAACTTTGAGTTCACTCACTTGCGCTGTCTCTAAAGGTGATCAAAGTTACAAGTTGAGTTAAGATTAGTTTGAAGTTTCATGCAGTTGCATAATTAGGAAGAGAAGCAAGAGTTAAGTTAAAATATATGAGATTAAGCGATATTTGTCGATCTAAAATGTAATGTTGTGGTGATCATGAAGTCTCGATGAAAACTCTTGAGTTAAGAAATGTATCAGCGACTTCAATTTTACTCAGTTGTGTTGTCTCATAAAGAAACCAGGGTTAACAGGTTGGTTAAAATCCTTTAGTCATTCAATCTCTTTTAAAATCAATGGTTAAGTTAAGTGACCTGAGATTAAGCGACTACTGTCAGATGAAAGATATATCCTATGGCCAGCGTGAAGTCATGATAAACGTTTCAAATAGATGAAAGATAAATAGATATCCTGACTACCTTTCGATTTAAAAAGGATCTAGTTCCTGGCATTAAATCATGAAGAAAAATATGAGTTAGTGTTTTCTTAAAGCGACAACGAGATTCAATGGGTCATAATGTCATGATAAGAAATATGGTTGAAGAAGATTTTAGTAAAGTTTAAGTGTGTTTGCAACGAGAATATCTAAGCCATAAAAAAGAGAATATTTTATGGATGGCATGTAGTAGCCTTTGAAGGTCAAAAAGTCAGAGAAGTTCCAGAGATGCAGTAATGATTAATTCACATTGGGACACATGGCTAAATCTTTCAAATACTTGAGTTAGTCAGGAAGTCTCAAAGAAAAACAAAGGTTAAGAAGTTCCTTCCGCAACATGGAGACTGATTAAGTCATGAAGTCTCAAAGTAAAATACAGTTAAGTCAAAATAAATGGAGATTACTCGTGAGCCATTAGATTAAAAAGAAAATCCACGATAGTCACAAATTCTCAGATGAGAAAATGAAAGTACAGAGAGTAAATGATATTACACAAGGGTCGCCAAATTAAAAGATGATCACGTGATAGTCACGTAATCTTGAAAAAAAACTCAGGATAAATGAAATATTAAAGCGCCAAGGAGATTACACAATCGTGTAGTGATCTCTAAATGGAACCCAAGGTCAAAGATGAGTTATTAAAGCTATAGTCATAGAGTCTCAAAGAAAATGAGAGTTAAGTGATTTTACTCAATGATTAAGACGTAGTCGTTGATCTAAAAGATGATCCTATGGTGGTCGTTAAGTCTTAATAGATAACCCGAGTTAAGGATAATTATCCATGAAAATGAGATCACACAGTCCCTGAAGGAAACGAGAGTGAGATCAAAGTAAGATATGAAGTTTTCTCCATGCCATGTTACATAGTTGACTGCCAATAATAATGAAGAGATTATGATAGCATGTTTCAAAAGTTGTTGATTTGTTTTAAAAGAGCCAATAGAATCAAATCTTGATATCTTTTCAAATATAATAATGTTTTTATAAGAAAAGTAATCATTTGAAATTGATCACCTATTATTTTGAAATGTCACGGCTAGGAGAAAGAATTGATTTCACAACACATAGAAGTAAAGACATAAAAGATTTAATTGCGAATTCATGAAAGAGATTGGTGCATTAATAAGCATTACCATTATTCATTCCATCTTACCAGTTTCCAAGTTTTTAGAGCTCAAAATTTGCATGAGTAATTAGTATTTTTAGAAGAATATAATTATCAAGATTTGCAAGTGAACAATGAAGTCTTCTATTCAGAATCCAGAGAGTGAGTATCAGTGCTGAAGGTTTGAGTTAGAAAGTGATTCATAGTAGGAAGTGAGGGTTTTTGAGAAGATTTGTTTCAATATCGGTGAAAAAAGGAAAGTTGATCAGTGGCAATTTACACCAGATAGTACGAGTAGAGTAGTGTCACCTCTACCAGTGTGAAAAGAGGGGATGATGATGACCTCAAAGGAAAGAGGAACTATTCAGAAGAGTTCATTCAACTTCTCTTGTGCTCCAATCAAGGGAAAAAGGTAAACCATGAATACCTAGGAGATAATTATGCATATATCAGAGACGCTAATACACCAGACTATTCTGGGTATCACTTGTTCAATTATTTCCATAAAAGTAGTGATGTCCCTATGCCCATATCAAACCCCTGGACTAGTGGATTAGCTAAGTTAGTTTACCCTGATTTATTTATAGATGTGGACTTGATATTAGAATTAGCCAGTAGGTATGACACTATTTCAAATACCATCAATAAGGATGATGCCAGTATTTTAGTGACCTTGGATCGAGCTTCATTCATGAAAGCTTTTGATATTTATAACCCTTGTTCCATAGATATAAATTTGAAGGCCCTAGCTGCTAAATATACCAAAGAGGTTGGTATTGTAGCTAAGTTGACCCAGGGCCAAAAGGGAACTAGGAACTACATTTCCCCTATTCCTAGTGGTTCTTCACCATATTTTTACAAAGACCTAGTTTTTTATATGAAATACATCTCTTATGCCCTATGCTGAGTCTTAGGTAATTACTGATGATAATTCTAGAGTTGCGGAGTCCTTATGTGATTACTTATTATGATTACTTTTAGTATGTAATCGAAAAGATGCACCAAGGATTTGTTGATATTCAGAAAAAGGTTTGAAGTCCTAAGTTCCTGCGGTATTCATTGCTTATGCATCTCATTATGTTATACAACTTCAACATTATGGACCTATCAAATTTGCAACTTACAAGATTATATCATGGACAGATCAACCTTGTACAACTATGGTTAAGGGTATGGAATTACACTTCTAGGGAGAATGAGTTTTGTGCATTTGAGAATTGGGTAGTCTACCCATTGTTGAGAAATCTGGGGGTGGATATGACTAGAATTCCAGTGAAGGTATTAAAATTATTAAGACCCTACCAATTTGTAGACAAATGGAATGGAGATCATAACTGGGGTGACTTCTATTGTCAACAAAATTTCACACTAATCAGAGTATATGGCTATTCACAACCACCACATATCTTGCCTTATAGATTGCCACCCAAAATTGTAATCATGGAGTTTTTATGGCAACTTATGTTAACAGATAGGGAGCATTTAGCTACACACAGGAAAGGGAATTTCACACCAAGGCAGTTCATTGCCTTTGATTTCACAATAGGAAAGAGGGCCTATGACACTGTCAATGGATGGTTGAGGCACTACAGGATGAATGTTTCCCTGTATAGATATATTGATACAGAGGGCTTTATAGAAAAATCCAAGAAGATTTTAACACCTACCATTCCAATTGCCAAAAGGCATCAGCCTTATGAGGAAGAGGATGTAATTTCAGCAAGATTGAAAAAATATCATGATTTGATGAATTTGGAGCAGCAATTAAAGAAGAAAGGGATCGCGTTTGGTGGATATTTCCCAGGTATGCCCTATTTGGAAAAATTAGAGAAGATGATTGAGTCACATGGAATCCTCAGTAATCAAATTGAAGAACAAATTAAAGATAAGGACATGGGTCCCAACAAGCAGTCATCATCAAAGTACAGCAGTAGCTATTCCACACATAGCCCACCACCCTAGGACCAGCCACCTCATAATGAGGAAAATATCATTGACTTGACAGAAGTACATGAGGCTGAGGTGGATGTAGATCCTCCTCAAAAGAAGCAAAGAGCGAAAGTAGGGGAGCCTTCCGTTGCAAAAACAAAGAAGAAGAAAAATGATAAAATGGTGCCTTATTCACAGGGACTAGTTCTTATGATCACCAACTAAGAAAAATTATAAGAGAGGGAAAGAAAAAGAGGGAGGACACTGATGATAATATTGAAATGCCCCTCATTTTGTGCCAAGATGAAAGGGAACTACAACAAGAGGAGTTTTATGAAGATGATGAATTCATCAAGACTGAGGAGTTCAAGGACTTCCTTATATGGGATAAACAAGAGCAAGTTGGAGCACAATTGAAATCACAAGGTGGATATGTCATTACTAGTGAAGCATTACAGGCCCTGTAAGCATATCACCCTGAGTCTGAGACTATGACTCTTGATGAAGCCAAATAACTTGTGAATTCAAGTGGTATGTTATTAGTAAAAGGATGGGACTTGGCTTCAGCCTTTATAATAGATCAGATCAGAAGGTAGGCAGATTTCAAGATTTCTATAGAGACACAAATAGGAGAGATGATCAAAGGGTGTGGCTATGATTCTAAATATCAAACCCTGGAAATGTGATCTATGGATCCTAAGAATAAAAATCCATCACTGATTAATGCCCAAGATAAAATGGAGGGAGACAAGATAATATGGTATATCCAAAATACAGGAGACCTAGAGATTTCTCAGGCCCTGACCCATTTTTCTCACCTGAATGAGGCAAAGGCAGTATAGATATCAAAATTTATTTGATGAAATAAGTCTTATTTCCAAGGATAGAGAATTAGGTCCAATGAAGATTAGTGCAGTTTAAAAGATAATTGCAGACCTAACTCAAAAATTGCAAGAGATGCTTGAGGTTGCTCCTACTTCACCTAAGTAGGTTACATATAATGAAATCCAGACTGAAGATACAGGATATGTTGCATTTGAAATAGAGCATGTAATAAAAGAACATAATGAAGTTGTTTTGGGAGCCTTAATGCAAATTTTACAACATAGGGTAAATATTTTAAAAGATAAAGTTGATGTAGTATATAGTGCCTATGGAAAATTACCTGGCCTACAGGTTGAAGTGAGAAATTTTGTGTCAATTTTGAACCCCTACTTTGCAACATGATCAGTTAGGACTGCATTATTCGAGAGGTTAGCATCATTGCACGCAATGAGGTCATATTTGCCATAGATTGTAGTCCAAGTTGGAGAATAGATTGGGGTGACCTTGTCCTTTTTCAAAGGCAAGGCAAATCAAATAGATGCTAGAATTAGCATGTTTTGGCCTAACAATAATAAATTTGTGCCTTCAATTAGGACAAAGGACAATCATATCAAGACATTAGGAATATGGAGCACTGAGTTTGACATTTTGTTACCTAATAAAGAGGTATATATTTATGACAATGGCGAATTGGATATGGATAGATACAATAAAATTTTAGATGAGGCATTTAAGGCCGAAACTGATTTCAATAAATTTATAATATATTTCAAGAGCATTATAGATGCTAGATGGGAAATGAAAAAGCAACAACTTGAAAGAATTCAAAGCTTTAATTGGCCTGCAGAGGATGATGTCACAACATGGGATTTTCTTACAAAGCCCAAGAAGAAGAAGCCTTCCACTGTTGACCTTGACATTATTGATGAAGATTAGAAGGACACTTGGCACCTAATCTTTGAGCACAGGGAGGTTAGTCATCTGGAAGACTAGTGTAAATTAGCTTGTAATGGCAGTCACTAGGTCTCACTACAAATATTGGAGGCTATCCTGAACACATACAGACGAAGGTGCCAATAATCACAAGAAGACAAGATCAAATATAATTTCATTCTTCATTTTTTTCCATCCACCGCTTGGTCTCTTCCTGTGTTTTGTCCTCTTCTATATTTTTAATGTTAGGTCTTAAACCATCTGAAACTTGTTCCATACTTACTTCTTAAGGATTCCAAGATGGTTTTAGACTATATATAGAACATGTTGTAACTTTTTAAGAATGATGGAATATAATTACAAGGTAGACTACTAAATTTTGTGTGAGCCTCTGTGTATTTTAGTCTATTGAATGTATTTTGAAGCAGTTAGACATTAATAAAAACATTGAAATTTCTAATTTATATCTTGTGTTGTCTCTTTTTTTAATCTTTGTTCAATCTTTTACATGTTTAATTTGCAAGGCCTTTAAATATATCAATTACAAAGTGATTGTGTAGTCATTTGTGAGGTCCTTCATGGAAGGAGTAATTCTTTCAGGTGATCCCACAAAGCTAAATATTGGTATTAAGATCTAATAACAAAGTTGTGGGAGTGAGTAGATAGTCTGTAAGGCATTTTATATAGGTTTTATGTATTTTCATTAATCACCTAATTGTGGATTTGCATTTGAGATTGACTCATTTCCAATAGGATTAGGCACTAGTTTATGGTTTGGGAAGTAATTGTTCATCATCCAATATTTGAAATCAATCAATCAATTACACTTCATTCATAAAAGGACATATATTTGTAAGTAGTTGTATTACAGGATACAATTTAGTTTGTTGATTCCTTCAAGAGAGAATCCATAGATTAACCCTCCTAAGTTCAAAGAACTATTTAAAAGGAAGAAGGATGAGAATCCTTATCATGTTACTATTTTCTATTGTCAAGATAATGGTTTGGATTATTAAGCTCTGTATTAGATTAATCAAAGTCATTTGCATAATTTTCTATTTGTTAATACAATAAAAGACAATTAGCAATCTAGTAAAAGACCTAATCCACTGTAATAGATACTACAAGTCCATAATCATTCAAAGGTAATACCTTCCTAAGTTTGTGGAGCCCAAAAAAGAAGGAGGATATTATCCAATCCTCATCAATTAGGATTTTTCTTGCAGATAAGTAAATTGGAAATATACAAAGCAAGCATTCACACTATTTTAAGGTTCTTGCAAGAAAAATCTCTAACACAATCACTGTGGAAAACAAGGCCAGACATCAAATGTATGGAAGAGAAAAATAAAAGGTATTCCTAAATCTACATCTTCATTCATAGGAATTTGTTATAAATGTAATAAGAAAGGACATGAAGCATATGAATGTAAGTCTGAGATGAAACAACCAAAGAAGGAAACCTACATGGAAAAATATTTTCTTACTTGCAAAGTTCATGGGCACACTACTCTTGAATGTTGGAAGAAGAAAAAGAAAGCATAGAAGCCTAAAGGTCAAGAATCTACCTATCAACCAAATAGAGTTGGTAACCAGTATGTATGGGGTTACAATACTTGGTAAAATTGTACAGCATGTGGAAGATTTAGTCACATTGCTGCAAATTATATGAGACAATGGACAAGAAAGTCTAAAAGGTGGACTAAACCCGAAATGGAATGTTTACACTCTTATAAATTTAGTCATCTTAGGAAAGACTATAGAGATAAAATGACAAAGACCAGCACCTTTGCCAATGGAAACACCATTGAAGACATCAAGAAGATGAGAAACAAAATGTGGAGGAAAGAGACAAGTAATGATGAAGCTAGACCGAGAAATGCAATCGGTGACACCCTATCCACTGAATCTGGTGACATCACCACCCCGACCTAAGAAGAACAAGTAAGTATGGAACTGCATTACAACAAGTTATATTTTTCATCAGTTCTAATCATACATAGTTGAAATGCCAAATTAGCATGATTATAGATGCACTATGGTATTTCTTGTTAAATTCCATGAAAACTATTTCATCAGTTAATACATACCAAAATACATTGGTATACATTAAAAAATGAATTGTCTACACTTATCAAGAATCATCGGTTAACATGTAAAAGCTAAAGTTGGTAGTGTAAACCAAGATCCGTCGGTAATCATATGAGCTGACAAAGTTGTATTCGCCATACACTAAAACCCATCGGTAAAAAGTAACAAGTTATACGACTGCTCTGAACCATCACGTTGTCACTGAGAGGGAAGTTAGTTTTTCAACTAACGACTCCGTCTTCACACACTAAGGAGTAGTTGAGCATTAATGACTTGACCTAGGGAAAAGTCTATAAATAGGTAATGGAAGGGTTTTATTTCTCACCAACGATTTGTGAGAAGTGACTAGAGTGAAACCAGAGCTAGAAGCGACAACATTGCATAGCGAATCCAACCCAGTTCAAAGCACTCCAAACAGATCAGTTACAACTTTAGAGGTTAAATTAAGTACCAAGCATCACTGAGAACTCTATTTATCATTTACGGAAAGCCCTAATTTTTGGAAAAATGGCCACGACAACAAGAAATGCTAAGATGAAGAGCATCAAGAAGGATAAGGTCAAACTTGTCAAGAACTCTATCTGTATAGAACTGCATTATGAGATATGCCCAGAGGTTGCATCACAACCCGTCAATGCTGGAGCATTCTCATGAATACCAGCTAGGGTTTTTCTTGTCTAAGATGTGCGAGCATACATACACTGCAAGATTGCATAAATTGGTGACCTAGAGGTTGAACAAGATTTCAAGAAGCTATGCCAAGATGATGACACTATTAAAGATGAGCACAAACACATTGAAGTGAAAGGGCTCACAAATGTCATATGGTTCTGAAAGAGTTTAAGTCCAAGTGGATTCAGTTAGTATTGAGCAGGATCCACAACCATAAGTTATGGCTTGATGAGCCTAAACTGATAACACAAGATGTTATTCATGCAGTCATCAGTTATCCAATAATTGATAAGGTAAAGGCATTGAAGTACCCGACCAAGGCTGAAATTGAGAAAATATAAGAGGTAAGTGTGATGGAAGAGGACTTAAGGTATCTATAATCACCAAAAACTGGTCCAACAAACCCAAAGCCCCTTTTCTCAAATATTTTGGTCTTAATAAATTCTAAATCTAAGACATTATTTCTGGACTCTAAATTATTGAGCATTTAATCAAACTTGCTTACATAATTTTAATCTTAACTTGTTGAATCAAATCATCAATCATCAAAGCCAAAACCTAAAAAGCATAAACATTGGGATAAAATAAAAAAGTCCTAAGTCTCAAAAAGTGAACCCATTCACACATGGGTGTGCACTCAAAATCAAATAAAACAAATAAAAGATAGGAAAATACCAATTTTGTCTTATTCTCCTCACAAGTTGGCCAATCAAAATCACTTCATCATCTCACATGGATTGAGAGGAATTACATCACCACCGTTCATCAAATTATTTTGCCTCTTAATCTCAACCACTCATTCCTTGGAATCTCTTATAAAAGGGATAGCTCCCTTTGCTCATGGCTAGATTGGATAGACTTGATATATTTTGGAGAGACATGTTAGTAGTAGATAACAAGAAGACTTGGAGTAGAGTTATAATGTTATTTTCATCTTAGATTTCATAGTGCATTCATAGTTCATTTACTCTCATGCTAGTTTATTGCACTTTTGCATTGTTTAGCTTCATTTCTTAGCTTAATGACATGCTAGTTCTCATCTCATAGCTCAATCTAGATACATTTCTCTTTCCATTTCTAGTTGAAATCTTGCATTCTAGTTTCATTTCTCATAGTTACTATCCATTTCATTTGATAGTCTATGCATTCTCATTTTCAAGCTTTCAAGAGAAAAGCATGCAAGCCTATGCATCTTGCTCCATATTGCATTGAATCTTCCATTTTGGAGTAGTCAAGTCACTGATTTCTCTATGTCTAATCTGATGGAAAAATATTATAATCACACTCGCTTCAACTAGGAAGCAATAAGCCAATTTCTAAGGGTTTTGATCATGCTTTGAATCTTATGTTTTGCTAACCCCTTTTGATGCAATGGTTTATTGAAATGTTTGGTTGCAGATTCTAGTTGCACATTTTACCACACATATTTTTGGCGCCCACCGTGGGGCAGAAAGTTGCATTTTGCTCCATTTTTATTATTTTTTTGCATATTTTTGACGAAACAGCACTTTCTATCCTACTGTTCTCTATTCTCTGTCATATGGAAAATTGCAGATTAGTACTTTGTCATATGAGAACAAGTATATTGTCGTATGAGCTTTTATAAACTACCTTTTGTCATATCAAAGCATTAGATTTGTCGTATGAGCTTTGGTGAGACTCTATTTTGTCATATGACAACCCCTATTTTTTCGTATGAGCTTTCATACCAATCTATATTTTGTACTTTGTCATTTTAGAAACAACAAGTATTTTTAGGGTTTCTCTTGGGCTAATTTTTTCTTTCTAATCCTTGGCATGTCTTCTTTGGCCTTTTTATTATCTGTTTTTGCAGCCTAACTGGTTTTTGCAGAACGTTTTGAGGAAGATTCACTTGCCAAAGCTATACTTGCACACTACATTTCTTAATGTAACTACTAATGATTTGTGCTTGTAGGATGCTTGTCAAAGAAAGTTTTTGAAATTACTAATGGTGTTTGCAGGTTGCCTTGGAATCACATCAACCAAATGATTGTGCTTGTTAGCATTTTTCTTTGATTCATAGGCACATAGATTAATTAGAAGGATCTTTTTTTTTGGCTTGAAGCAAGTGTTAGGGGAGTATGCTCTCTTCCCTTTGGGAAGATCAAAAACCTAGACTCACTTCCTTTTTTCTAAGGAATTAAATTTTTGGGGAAAAGAACTTAAAGCGTGTCTTGTGTGTGTGGAGAAAATGATATTAGATAGGAGAGTATGCTCTTTTCTCCTTAAGGGAAAATAAAAAATCTAGACTCATTTTTGTCGCCAATCCATTTACTTTTCAAGTTAAACCTTTAGAGGGCCTGTTAAGGGAGTAATCTCCTAGGAATGACCTAAGTGGGGAACAAGCGGACCTGGCTACTTCCACCCCACTATAACCAAATGCTTCCTTCAATCCAAAGAGAGGGAAGACATGGCTAGTTTTATCTTCAATGCTTTCTCATTTGTAGGGTCGTGTTTCCCCAGTCTTGCTAAGAAAGAGCTACATTTGATTGGGCACTTGTAGGGCCATTTTTTGTCTCAATCTTATTTACAAGACTACAAGGGAGATACATTCAACTTGTGTAGGGCCGAGAGGTCTCAATCTTGCATGCAAGACTATACATTTTGGGTGCGTGTAGGGATATATGCCTTAATTTTTCTTGTGAAACTACAGGGGATAGTCATGAACATATGTACTTACTACACACCTTTAGATAGAGGCTACCCAATCTACCTCCAAAAGTATCATAATATTTGTGCAAGGATCGATCCAAGTGGACTTTACCTAGATCACCCCAAGATTTTTACACCCAACATATGTATTCCCAAGGACATTTGAAAGCATGAATGTTGCATGGGGGAGCTTATGCAATTCAAGCATTGAGTCTCTTTCCCAAACCCACAATGTGCCTAGTCCCGACAAAAGCCAATATCACTTTGTGTGAGGTGAAGGAATATCAAGCGTGGGAAAAGATTGTGATACTAATCCAAATTGACTATAGTGTAAAAAGTGTTTGGTTCTTTACATCTTGTGTTTGATGTGCATGTACACCTTGAAACTTGACAAATATCTCTCAAAAATAAACACTTTGAAAACAGACAAAAGCAAAACATCAAGACTTTCACTTCACATTTTTTACGGAATTGTCTAAAAATTATTACACACAAGTGGCAAATTGTCCCAAAGTCTCTTGTCATTTCAAACTATTTAATTTATCATATGGAAACATTTCTAGAGGCAACAACTCGTATGAGGACCCCTATATTGTCATCCAAAGACCCTTGTATTGTTGTATGACACTTGAGTTGGAAACATTCTAGCATTGAAATCTTTGTCCTTTGGTCACATCTTTATAACAACTATCACACCTTGTCACGGTATTTTTAGCTTTCAAATCTAGTGAATAGGTTTTTCATTGGCCTTTGTCCTAGCTTCTCAAAATATTCTCAATCATATTGGCTCTTTACTCTTGGTTACTTATCAACTTTGTAACAAGTGTCATCTAGCAGGTATTCACACCTCACATGTGTGATACCTTGTACAAGTTCAACAACCAATCTCTATTTCCTCATCAAAAAAATCTTTGAAGCTTTTACATTGACCCATCAATCCAGTCACTTCAATTCCTGATTGTGATTATCTTTCATGATGGTTCACACTAAGAGTTCTCATCAAGAATTTGATCCTATTCACCAAAGCACAATTCCCACATCATACTTTCTCTTTGATATTCTAAGCAAGCACATCAAGACAATCTTATAATGACTAAAAACAAATGGGCTAAACATTATGGTCTTAACAACAAGCAAGAAGAGATTCTTATTGCAGCTATATCAAAAAAAATACAATCTTTGAAGTCTGAAATTCAAGACTTAAAGGAATAAAATGATACATCATCAAATGGGTCTTCACTAAGATCAATCTTTCCTCTTCTCTATGATCATGATTCACATGTGTCTTCATATTCTTCATTTAAGAAGAGACCTACTTATGGTAATCCTATCTTTGTTCAAGAACAATCTCACACCAATCTTATCTTTGATCAAGAAAATCTTCATGACCAACGTATCTTTGATCAAGAGCATCTTCGTGACCATCAACTCTTTGATTCAAAGTCTATCTCACAACCTCAACAAAATTCTATCTATGGTCCAACAAATCAAGAGGAATCAGCCCTATCTCACAATTGTCATCACATGGAAACAACAAATCAGTGCATCGTGATCTTGGGTTTCATATCTCTTTGGAAAACATAAATGCATCTAAATGTGCATTGTTTAGAGCATTTACTCCTTTGGGACAATCTTATGAATCAACATTGGAAGAAATCCTCGAAAGAAATCTCATCACATTGCCACAAATCACTTCATGTGGTTTTGTATTCTTGACTAACTATTGTGCTTATCATCAACACAATGAGCATAAAAATTTAGATTGCATGGAGTTGAAAGACAAAATCCAAGATCTCATAGATGATGACATAATTGAAATTGAAAATCCTACGAAATCATCTAATGAAGACACTGTTCTCAAGCAAGATCTAAATCTTGAACCTATGTCTAATAATGGTTCTCGCACAGACTCCACTTCCTCCAACATTCATTAATATTCTAAAGAAATAAAACTATCCAAAGTCTCCCCCATCAAACAAAGAAACTAATGTTTTTCATGCTAACTATGTCTACCCTCAAGGGCTGCCTCTAAAAGAGATCCAAGCTAATCAGCATACGACTGCAAGTATTTCTCAGGCTTCAAAGATCATAGACCCAAAGCATCCATGTTCTTCAATGCTTATCATGCCTACTAAAAATGATACTCCATTAGCCTGTCAAGAATCCCATATGAAGATCAAAACTCCTACCTTATTCTTAGAAATGCCTCCATGTCAAGAGGGCGATCCAAAGTGTGAAGAAATAAATACCAATAATGATAAAGATCAAGACACCATCAATCCTCATCCAATAGTTGACCAAAGTTACATATCTCAAGAATCCCATGATGATTTCATCATCCCCTTCCATTTCTTCCAAGAAGATGTCCCTCCATCTCCCAAGCAAGATCAAGATATCCTTTCCATCATCTCTAATGAGCCTATTGAAAATCAAGAGAAAAGTACCCTTTATACACCATTTAAAGATCCTTGTCAAGATCAGAGTACCCCATCATCCCTTTGTCATAATCTTCTATATCTACCTAAGAAAACCATCATTCCTCTAAATCCCTTGCAGAACAATAAATCCCCTCAAGATTTAGTTGCTCCTATCAAAGCTACTCATGCACCTATTGATATAAAGATGAATTCTAAAAAAAAAGAGCCTTGGTCATGCAGCTCATGCCACAGATGTTGATATCCCTTATACACATTATCTCCCTCCATTTGCATGTAAGCATCAGCCTTCTCCATCCTCCAAATCCATTCTTGGTCCCTATATCCCAAAGTTAAAACCATCACACCTTCCATCTATATTGGGTCCTTATATCCCTCCATCCAACATGAATATAACTACTAGTTTGTCATCCACTTCCCCTATCCCTTATCAAGATCAACAAAGAAATGCATCCTTGAAATCTCCTTATCAACCCATCCATATGAACCAGTCATATCAGCCCTATTCATCCACAATTCCTAAGTCTTTTGGAAGTAATTTGGATGTGCAACAAAGAAATCATAAATCCAAGAATCCACTTACGTATGAAAATCACTATGTCCCATCTAATCGACATGTAACTACAAAGAAAAAGGGAATATTCAAGAGACCACAAGGTCCACTAAGAAAGGAATAAAATAAAATAAAATATGGGTTCCTAAATCCATCATGGAAGAATTACGTTCTAAATCATTGAAAAAAGGAAAATCAAAAGTTATGAGTATTCCTAAGTCTCTTTTAAAGGACATGGATACAAAAGAGAAATCAGAGTTGGCATCCCAATTTCCAAAGGCTTTTCCTTTATCTCCTTCCCAACACCTTCCATCCGCTCCTACATCAAAGCCTCAAGCTATTCCATAAATTTTTCTTCCATCCATTCACTACCCTTCAAGGTGTGTGTCAATGTTGATCTTATCACCATTTCTGTCTACCCCCATACAAAACTTTCAATACCCTATTCAATATCCCACACCTACCTACTACTCATCCACCCCATATCCTTCCATTCCCCTTATCCAATCCATCACATAAATCCTTGGATACCATGTCCCTTATCCTCCATTTCATTCCCTACCATCACCCTATCAACATCTTTTGAGAATACTTTTAGTGGCATTGGCCTATCCCTTCAAAGGTGCACTAGCCACAGAGCAGGAGGCTCAAGTTCCTCCATCAAATAAGAAAAAAAAATAATTAATAAATAAATAAAAGATTGAAAAAGAAAGAAAAAAAATTCTTGGTGAAAACCTGGAAATAGGCGCCTTGGTAGAAAAAGAAAAGAAAAATCAATCCATCCTATGGTGAAAACCACTTCTTGTGGCACCTTGGATAAGTACCATGATGAAAACCTAGAAAATAGGCATTATGCATAATTCATCCTACTTGCACTCTTCACTTGGGGGCAAGTTCCTTCCATGTCATCCTATCTATCATATCTTACATCCTGCTAGAACATGAGCACCCATATTCCTCACAGTGATCTTGACAAGGTTGAGTATATCCATGAACACATGTATCCTGACATTCATTATCATTTCCATCAACCTATTCACTTGCTCTCATCCATGATACCCTATCATGATCTTTCTTATCCCAAGCCTATCTTCCCTATCTCTAAGCATTCCTTCCATAATCGAAATCATTCACTTAGACCTCCATCACCTCTTATCCTGATTACGCTATCATCGCTATATCCTATCCAAAATTTACCCCTTGGTCTTGATCTAAATGAAGAACGAAAATTGCAAAATTATTTCTCAAAAACTTCTTGACATGTCCATTCTTTTGGAACACTTGATTTTTGGCAAGTTGACTACCTTAGGATGCATGACTCATTTTGTGTTGTCATCATGGAAACAAAGTCATGTTTAGTTTCTATCATGAAAGATAAAATGACTAAGGAAAACATGGCAGACAGAGATACTCAGCGATCAGCACATCAGCACACGTGCAAGAGATCGATTCAGCTTATGCGCGTTCAGATATAAGTTATATGATATGTGTACATGCTACATCTAGACATGCATAGTATGGAACTACATTACAACAAAGTTACAAGTAGATCAATAGACCAGCAGTCCAGGAGACAGAGCATAGAAGCCGACCAAATATTTTGATCAGTGTATGTTATTTTGTAATGTAATGGCTAAGAGAATTTGTTTATATGATTGTAATAATGTAACTAACATTGTAGTAAACACGCTTAAGCCAACTTGTTCGGAAGCATTGTATATTTTGTTTTAGGGCCAACTAGTGTTTTGTTTTGGGTCACGCCTATTCAGATTTGAAGATATAAGTATGTAATGTAAAGATATGTTACAAGCGTCGATTATTAAGTAAGAGGAAGATACAAAGGGACAGTACAATGAAGTCAATATATGATATAGGTCTTTAAGAGAGTAAGAGCATCCGCGCATACATGAAACTGATCAGACAATAGCATCATCACAGCAATTCATTTTGATATAGTGCATATCATCTTTTAGAAGGTTGTAGCCTTCATATTATTGGGCAGTGAGCCTAGGTAGTGAGCCATATACCTTTAATAAGGTTTTGTAAAAGACTCCTAATAGGGTCAGACCTTTAACCAGGTCATTGTACTCATATTGTAAAGACTGCTTCTAATAGGGCAAATGAACTCTCACAAGTTCATTATACTTAGTACAATATTTGTGGGTACTAATTCCCACCAGATTTTTACTCTGATCAAGGTTTCCCCGTAATCATATCATGTGTTATGAGTTCTCTTGTTATGCTTCATTCTATGTATGTTTTATTTATGTTTAAGTAGCTAAAAAGTAATTAATTGACAAACACTGATTCACCCCCCCCCCCCTCCCAGTGTTTC
>MU223823.1:4133160-4152965 GCA_018584345.1 Thuja plicata | reverse complement strand
TGAAATGAAAGACATGGCATGCTTGACTCAAGACTCTACAAGAAATGTCATTTCTACTACATGTTCTAATATTTCATTACCGGTAGCAGGAGCAATACCATCAACCAATGCATTATCCAAAATGATTAGAAGGAAAAGAATAAGATTTGAAGCACCACCACCAAATCCTCAAACATCGAGAGATCTTATCTTACCAATTGAATATACAATTACCAATGGATTGGAAGACTAACTAGAAGAGGCAACAAATGGTCACCCAAGTTTCCAATCACAATGTGGAACTGTTGTGCAGCTATTCAAGATGATGTTCCCAAAACCAATAATTCTATTGAGGGATGGCATAGAGGATTTAGTGTATTGCTTCAGTCATCGCATAGCTCAATCTGGAAATTCATCAAAGCAGTGAAAAAAGAATAGGGTCACCAAGAGAATAAAATAGAGAAATATATGGCTAGACACACTACGCAACCAAGCAGGAAAAAATATCATGAACTCAAAGAAAGACTAAAAGTACTAGTTGATGGTTATGACAATAATAATATTTTAGATTATATAAGAGGCATTGCTCATAATTTGACACTTTAATTGAAAATTTGAATATTTTTTTTTTTTAGAAATATACTTGTAATTTATAAATTTTGTTTTCCTTTCTCTATAATCTTATGGGGTTATTTTGTCCATGGGTTATTTTGACTCTGGGTTATTATGACCGTGGGTTATTTTGTCCTCGGGTTATTATGGCTGGGTTATTTTGTCCAGGGTTATTTTGGCCGGGTTATTATGTCCTGTAATCCACCAAAAAGGTTGAAGAGGCAGAACTAATGGTGGATAGCATAATAAAATCAGTTGAAACTTCCACACAAGACATGAACATATGTAACAATGTCTACCAAGGACAATTAGACAAAATTGAAAAAGCAAAGTTAGAAATCAGCAAGATAAGGGTAAGGTAAACCCAGTTAAGAAATGCACTTGTGGCATCCTTAGCAGTCCTCAATGAGAAAATCAAATAGATTGATGCCACTATAGTGACATATGATCAAGGTCTCTGCATGGATCTGATAAAAATGGAGAAGGTGACATATGCATTGTGCGTGCATCTACAAACAGTTGATGCTATGAAGGTATTTTGGCAGAAAGAGATCCAATCTCTCAAAATTGCGTACCCTGAAGTTTATATGGAGTAAGTATGCAATAGAATTACAAGTTTTTGTACACCTTTGTCATTAATGTCAAAGGGGGAGTAATATAGAATGTGTATATGTAGAGAATTATATGTATATATGATGTTATACAGTCACTTTTTGTGTTAAGTCATTTTGAGTAACTTGGCCACAATCCTTTGTTGCCATAAATGAAAAAGGGGGAGATTGTTGGCAAGTTGACTACCTGAGGATGCATGACTCACTTTGTGTTTTTATCATGGCAACAAAGTCATGTTTAGTTTCTATCATGAAAGACAAAATGAATAAGTAATAAAAATAGGGCAGATAGAGATACTCAGTGATCAGCACATTAGCGCACGTGCGAGAGATCGATTCATCTTATGCACATTCAGATATAAGTTATATAATATGTGTACATGCTACATCTAGACACACATAGTACTGAACTACAGTATGGCAAAGTTACAAGCAGATCAATAGACCAGCAGTCTAGGAGACAAAGCATGGAAGCCAACTAAGTGTTTTGATCAGCGTGTGTTATTTTGTAATGTAATGGCTAAGCGCCTTTGGTTATACGATTGTAATAATGTAATTAACATTGTAGTAAAAATGCTTAAGCCGACTTGTTCAAAAGCGTTGTATATTTTGTTTTAGGGCTGACTAGTGTTTTGTTTTGGGTCGCGCCTATTTGGATTTGAAGATATAAGTATGTAATGTAAAGATATGTTTCAAGCGTCGATTATTAAGTAAGAGGAAGATACAAAGGGATAGTACAATGATGTTAGTATATGATATAGCTCTTTAAGAGAGTAAGAGCATCCGCACATACACGAAACTAATCAAACAACACTGTCATCACAGCAGTTCATTTTGATATAGTGCATATCTTCTTTCAGAAGGTTGTAGCCCTCATCTTATTGGGCAGTGAGCCTAGGTAGTCAGCCATATACCTTTAACAGGGTTTTGTAAAATACTCCTAACAAGGTTAGACCTCTAACCAGGTCATTGTACTCCTATTGTAAAGACTACTTCTAACAAGGCAAAGGAACTCTCACAAGTTTATTATACTTAGTACAATATTTGTGGGTACTAATTCCCACCGGAGTTTTCCTCTGATCAAGGTTTCCCCGTAATCAGATCATGTGTTATGAGTTCTCTTTTTATGCTTCATTCTATGTATGTTTGATTTATGTTTAAGTAGCTAAAAACTAATTAATTGACTAACACTGATTCACCCGCCCCCCCCCTCAGTGTTTCTAACATTGATTTCATGACATCAAGTCATTATCTTATATGCTATATAGCACCGCTCCATGAGCCTACATTGCTATATTATTTTTCCCTAGCTTGGGTAATCTTGAGGAGACTGTCCTTGAGGGTCGTATTCACCCTCTACATCCATCATTGTCTATTCATCTCATCCATCATCTTTCTAATCCATATGTAATGATCTCCACCTTGCTAGACATTTTGGGTAAACCAATGTGATCTTTCTTGAGACAAGAGTAATCTCTAAAAATCTAAAAATTGGAAAAAGTCCTAAAAAATTATCATCTTGGTGAGAATCTAGCAATAGGTGCCTTGGTGCATCAATCAAAAAAATGTAAAAGAAAAAAAAATAAAAAATACAAAAAAATACAAAAAAATTGAAAATCAAAGAAAAAGTGCCTTGGTGAAAACCTGGAAATAGGCACCCTGGTAGCAAAAATAGAATCTCTATCAAGTGGTGAGAACCTAGCAATAGGCGCCACTTGTAAAATCAAAGATCCATCTATCAAAGCATATCTTGGCTCATATCATCTGTGGGATGATCCATATGTACTTCTATGAGCTATCATATCAAGTTAGTCATTGCTTCACTTATTGAAGCCCTCTTTAGGTCTTGTGTAGGCCTCTAGCTATCCCAATATCTTGTCTATCAACCTGTTAAAGTCCCCACACTTGGTCTTTCCTCTGGACAGTTTGCCACTGACACGCTAGTGTTTTTCAACACCTTAATCAACAGTGTTTCTCAACACTTTCCTTTGGAAAAAACCTGTGTTCCTAAACACAACATCAGATAACACATACAATAACACACATGATAGTGTTCCTCAACACTCACCTAATCAACAAGTTAAACAGACTGAATGATTGCTGATAATTTTCTTGTATGCTGTCTATTATCAATGATTTCCTATGTTTTCTTTGATTACTGCTTCTTGGTGTAGTTCCAATGATCCTTATATCAAGACAGTAGGGTGTATGTGGTAAGAGCTTCCGCATTTAGGTGGATAAGCCACACATCCATTGATCCTACTCTCTTGCACCATAAGGTGAGGTTGGTACTATCTCCTTGTCTATTATTCTACTTGTTTTAACAACAATGCACTCATGGTTATCTTGGCTCTGAATGCCTCGATGCTGGTGTACTGTTGTTATATCCGATGAAGGGTCATATAAATATCTTTATAGCTCCTAAGGAGCTAGTAAGGATTGTACTAACTCAGGTGTCCCAAATGTCCAAATGATGAAAATATTATGACTACATAAATCGGTGACTTGACTCACATCATAGGTTGCATTTTTTTTAGGCTTGCATAGATAGAATTATAGTCTATCCCATCCAAACATGAGCTATCCCTATAACCAATTAAATCTTCTAATCCTCCGCTAACACAAAAAATTGCATTTTATTTCCTCAAAGGTTACTTACATACGCATAAAGGTTAATGACAAAGAACAAGAGTGTACCATACGGTCAGCACAAACGAAGCATACATGACTTATGATCTAAGCTACATAAAGCATATAACATCAATAGGTCATACAACAACAATTGAACAGAGATAAAGACAAGATAAAATGTCGAGCACCAAAAAGATCATATATATATATATATCTCAAAACTTATCAGTGTATACAAAAGGATGTGCTCCCATAAATATCGAGCAAAAATGTGCACCTTCGCAAAAAATGAATCATATACAATCCAATGGGTCTCAAAAATCAGAATGGAATAAGACAGAAGAAGGGTAATCAAGTCTCTCTCCCTCCCTCGCCACTATCAGGTGGTGGGCATGGAGGAAAATCTATCCTAGGTGGAGGGACTGCTCCCTCAAATTGTGCTAAATACTCCAAGTATGAAGACACCTATTGTGCCCTCGGAACCACTGCCATATATGTCACAACATAATATGCCGCCCTGCTAGTCTGAAAGGTCACCTGGCTTTGCAGCGCCCGAATCCTCTCCTCGTGACCCACAATCACTCGCTCATGCCCTGCAATCACGCAGCCTCTCTCTACAATCTGAGATTGAGCCACCTCTAGCTGTGTCTGAGAGGTCCACAGTCGTGTCCTCAATGACTTGATCACATCCTGAGGTGTCTGTGGCTCCCTCTGAGCCTCCTCTCCCTAGGGACCCTCCTTCTCTGCAACCTCCCATGCCTCTTGGCACTGTCAAACTATCCTCACTGCATCATTTAGCTCTAGATCAGGCTGCACATCAAGCATTTCCTCCTTCACCACCTATGTGAACGACACTTGTCCTCCAACGGATCCTAAGGTACACCCCTCCCTGCGAAATCTCTGTCGTCCTAACAACCTACTCATACTAGGACCAATACCCACTCCTTCTCTTGGCTACATAGGAGTCCTCGGCAGTGTTCGCTGAGGTACTCTCTGTAGAACAACCAACAGATCTACCATTGGTGCCTGCTCTGGACCATCATCACCAATCCTCAACACCCTCGTGGTCGGATCTATAAACCTAGGGAAAGGATGCCTCAACAGATGGTCTTAGTACTCTTGAGTGACTCCTGTATCCACTACCCCTGCCTGATAATCCCATCTTAGTAGGGTAAGCCCAATGAGCTCATGGGCACACAATGCCAGAGATAACTTGCATAACAGAAATTTCAAAATACTCAGTTTACAATAATCTGCAGTACCTATGCAGAAATAAGCACAAAGAGTAAATAAATACACAAGATGAACTCTTACTAGCTAGACCAGCCTCTGCGCTCCTCGTCCAAAAATTGAGCATAGGAAGTGTACTCTGTAGATATACTTTGAATACAACCATACTGCCGCAATACCTGAGACAGTGCAAACCTCTCTATTACCAATGATTTCTTCCCCAACAAGGGGCGAGAAACAAAGAAATTTCTGTGAGCAACTCTCCACTTAGCCCAGGCCTCTACCTACAAGTAAGGTCTCCATATAACCAGACTCAAATCATCCAGCTGACGCCTCCAATACTCTATCTTTCCTAGGAAGGGTTGCATGATGAAACTTGAATATCTGTATACATAAGGCTATCCACCCTGCCGGGTATCCGTCGTAACTGGTCTACAAATGGGAAGATGCTCCCAAGCCCATATCCATAAAACCAAGACTCCTGTAGCCATCCCTCGCATACCCCTATATGTGATCTCATGCATCTCACAGTACATCTATGCTAGAAGGCACTGATCCTAACCAAGCTACACAGGCTGTGTGATCAAGCTCTCTAGTGTCCGAGCCCAACCACATAAGAACCCCTGCTATGATTGATCATCCATGAGCAATGAATCCAGCAAGTATGCACTCCAGAGGCCATTTCTCTCCATAAATCTCTACCAAAGTATCCCAAGAGATAGATCAATCTATAATCAAAGGATCATTAAAGACATGAGCTAACGCACACACTACAACTAAAGGTGTGGAATCATACTCCACCCATGCACCAGCAAAAGGAATCTGTAGAATCCTATAGATGTCCTTAGGAGTGATGGACATCTCTCCCATCGGCAAGTGAAAAGTATTTTCTTCACTATGGAATCTCTCCACTAACACATTCAACATCCCATGGTTCACGCGAATATCAGGCATCTGTAACAACCATGAAAGGCCACAAGATCGGACATGCACTCTCTGCTCATCAAACAAGCCACAAACTACCTACATAGTCAATGGATACATAGATCTGAACTAAATATTAGGCAATTGCACCTACATACAGATAAGCGACAGAAATGATGTCCGTATCAAACTCAAATCAAAGTGCAAACACTTCAACGTCATCAGAAAAGCTCACAAATAGAGTACTAGGCAAGATGAATACACAACTGGGTCAGGAAATCAAGAGAAAAATATCTTTGTTCCCATACAACAAAAGACAACAAGATAAAAACTGGCCCCAAGGTTCATACGACATAAGAATGAATATTAGACGACGAAATAGTTTCATACGAAAAACTTAGTGTTATCAGATGAAAAATGGGGCAAGTTTGAATATCGTCATGTGACAAGAGGGTAAGTCCTGTGCGACAACTCTAAAGGCCCTAGATGACAAAGGATAATTTTGGCCATTTGTCATATGAGCTCCTTCACAAGGTCGTGCGACAAACCATAGGCATATGGTTAAAAATGCACAAAAACCATAAAAATTTGACAAAACAGGCAAAATTCACATGCAAAGATGAAGTTTATTGACTACTTACAGGTGGTGGATAATCTTTGAGCCGCTTGTGTCTTTGCATACACTCAAAATGATGAGTAGAGGTCATAACCACCATTTTTGCTCAGAGAAGCTTCTCAAAAAATCCAAAGATGAATAATGAAAATGATTTGAAAATGACCCCTCCGGGCCTTATATAGCAATTTTGACCTAATTTTCAAAATTCTGCTATGGACATGAAAATTGCACCCCTAGCTAATTGTACCGCTATGAATCCATTTTCAGGACCGAAATCAAAATCTGACAATATTTTGATTCTCAAAAATGCAAAATAACCTATTTTTCACAAATGTAGTTGATTGTTAACGCTTTCCTCACATGATTTTGATTTGAGATTCATTTTGATCATATTTCTTGCGCACTTCCCTCCTCAATCCACTTTTGTCACACTTGGTCAACCAGGACCTAAAAACATGCTCGCATCTCACATTTCTCAATGCTTTTTGATCTATTGGGCTCGTATCTCCCTCCTTTTGATTTCGTTCCCGATGGGCCAGTACCACTACATCAACAATTTGATTCACATCAACAAGTTCAATCTCTAGGGGCATTAGGCTCTAACTTAAACTAGGATCTAATCAAGTGATTATCATCACTCCACATCAAAAATCTCAAACTCTAGGGGCATATTAGATTCATCGCACTGTATCAATCTGAGAACTCCCCTCAATTTGGTAATTGGCTTCATCAAGATCCATATCAAGTCAATTATCCTAATTAATCAATCAAATGACAATCAATCTCATCGTACCACATCAGGTTGGTTTGTCATTTCAAAACTCAATCTTAAATCAAGAAATCTATTGAGAGGACAGACATTTAGTTTCATCGCTTCACATCAAATTGAATGCTCAGACTCTTCTATCAATATTTGCTCAATCAAGCCCGGAGCTAATATATTCAGATATCTTCATCAGTCTTCGCCCAATCAGGTCCAGAGCTAATATCTTTGAATCTTCAATCGGTCTTCATTCGATCAAGTGTCGAACAGGTTTATGATCTGTGGGATAGTTTCATCACTTCATATCAATCTATTTCCTGATTCAAGCTATCTTCAAATTTTCTTTGACCCAATGTGTTCCCAGATCGATCACACATTACTCAAAGAGGGGCAAATGTAATCACCCAAAAATGGTCCAACAAACCCATAGCCCCTTTTCTCAAATATTTTGGTCTTAATAAATCCTGAATCTGAGACATTATTGTTGGAATCTAAATTATTGAGCATTTAATCAAACTTGCTTCCATAATTTTAATTTTAACTTGTTGAATCAAATCATCAATCATTAAAGCCTAAACCCAAAAAGCATAAACATCGGGATAAAATCAAAAAGTCTTAAGTCTCAAAAAGTGAACCCATTCACACATGGGTGTGCACTCAAAAATCAAATAAAAAAAATAAAAGAGAGGAAAATACCAATTTTGTCTTATTCTCCTCACAAGTTGGCCACTCAGAATCACTTCATCATCTCACATGGATTGAGAGGAATTTCATCACCACCGTTGATCAAATTCTTTTGCCTCTTAATCTCAACCACTCATTCCTTGGAATCTCTTATAAAAGGGATAGCTCCCTTTGCTCATGGCTACATTGGATAGACTTGATAGATTTTGGAGAGACATGCTAGTAGTAGATAACAAGAAGACTTGGTGTAGAGTTATAATGTTATTTTCATCTTAGATTTCATAGTGCATTCATAGTTAATTTACTCTCATGCTAGTTTCTTGCACTTTTGCATTGTTTAGCTTCATTTCTTAGCTTAATGGCATGCTAGTTCTCATCTCATAGCTTAATCTAGATGCATTGCTCTTTCCATTTCTAGTTTAAATCTTGCATTCTAGTTTCATTTCTCATAGTTTCTATGCATTTAATTTGATAGTCTATGCATTCTCATTTTCAAGCTTTCAAGAACAAAGCATGCAAGCCTATGCATCTTGCTCCATATTGCATTGAATCTTCCATTTTGGAGTAGTCAAGTCACTGATTTCTCTATGTCTAGTCTGATGGACAAACATGAGAATCACACTCGCTTCAACTAGGAAGCAATAAGCCAATTTATAAGGGTTTTGATCATGCTTTGAATCTTATGTTTTGCTAACCCCTTTTGATGCAATGGTTTATTGAAGTGTTTGGTTGCAGATTCTAGTTACACATTTTACCACACACATTATCCACTCTCACAAATGATGAACTAAAATTTGGAGCATGTGCGTTAGGATACAAGTTCTTTAAGGAAAGAAGGATAAACAACGTTACTTACGGAGTAGTGGATATAGCCTATAAGCTTGTCAAAAAGGGAAGTAAGTTAGATCTATCAAAGATTCTACTCAAGCAACTAGAAGAGAAACTAAAGACAATCAGAAATGCAAAATCAAATTCATTTAAGTTTGGTTCACTTATCATGTGCATATTCTTCTACTTCTAAGAATATTTTCCATCAATAGGATATGTGAAATGGGATACAACAAGATTAGTCACCATATAAATTAGTGATTTTTTAAAATCACTAGGAGTTATTTTGAGTCACTAATGGATGAGTACTTTGCTGGATTCAAGGAGAGAATGCAGAAGAGAGTGTAAGGTATAAAATGAGGCACAAGAAGGACTCCCTAAATAAGATTTATGTAATATGATAAAGCGAGATCCTAAGGCCAAATTTATGTTTTCTTACACTTAATTATTATGATAAAATAGCTTCAGGAACATATAAGAAATAAATGGACAAGATACCTACCTCATAACATAACAGATATGGAAAAACTCATTTTTTGAGGTCTGTATTGAATTTCTAGAAAAACTAATAGTTGATACCAAACCGGAATGCAGAGATGAACAAAACCCAGAAATAATTTTCTGTTTTGATGTTGTCTTCTGAAAAAGGTCAACCTTGACCCATAAATGTCAACCCTGACCCAATAATGTCAACCCTGACCTGCACAGATCCGAAAGTGACTTTGTTCACACCGTCGGAAAGAAAACTGAAAAGGGTATCCAGATCTGGTCCCTGATCTATTGTTCTGCACCTGCAACTCTCAAAAATAGCACCTACAAATATCTGAAAAGAGGGATTTTGGGGTGGCTATATAGGGTTTTGCCTTAGTCAAACCCCCATTTTGGTGATCTCCACCTCCATGAATAGCCAAATATAGAATGTAATGTGTGTTTGTGTGTGTATTGATCTCTTGGAGAGAGCTTGTAAACATGCAATATCAAAATCTAATCTTCTAGATTAACAATCCTAACATAACATGGAAATGAGAAAGCAATGCATAGATTTGAATATGAAAAAGAAAGCATACCAAGCCCCCAAGGCCAAAGTATTCCTATCAACTCACAATCCATAATTGCTACCCCATGATAAAGTCCTTTGAATACTTGAATGTTGAAAATAGTAGAACTAAAGAGAGAGCCTTCTTGCTTCAATGAAGATCCACCATAGATAGTCCTTCAAAATGCTTGATAGAAGATGATGATATGTCCTCCTAGCTTGTCCTTCTATATCATCCTCTTTCTTGTTTGCATCATTTCGTCATGTCATCTCCTGATTTCGTCTCATGATCAAATTAAGGCAAAAGAGAGTGTTTATATAGAGATTTCAACATAGGCCTCCTAGGGCAATGCAAGGGATCCAAATTCAAATTTCACCTCGAATAATGATCCAATCACATTTGCCAACTAAGGAGAAAATATATTAATTCAAATATCGTAGAAATCCCTTCCGCCTCCGAACCTGGGGACCTATTTTAAGTTTCGGACCCTAATAAGCTCCAGGTTTGAAAGTGGGGACCATCACCTGGAAAAGGTCTATGTCGACCTCGACCCGAACCTAGGTCAGGGTCAACCTCAACCCTGACCTAGGTCAGGGTCGACCTCGACCCTGACCTGATATTTCAGGCAGGTCACCAGGAAGTTACAAAAAGGTTTCCATATCAGCTGGGGATCTAGAAAGGTAGGAGAATGTGCTAGAGTGTTTAAGAAGGCCTAGAGGCCTAGAGAGAGAGTAGGATGAGGCCTAGGAGGACCAATACATAGATCCTACCTAGAGAGAAGAGCCATGGAGAGAGAAATCTAGGAGAATCCACAAGATCCTAACCCTAACTTCATCTATACATGTATAATCAAGCACAGATGCAAATCTAATATGCCAATCATACTAAATGAGGGTGCTAAGTGTATCAAAATGGAAGTGCTTCCATTTTAAGATGATACAGAGAGTAAGGATCCCTGAGAAATTAATAGATAAATTCAAGACTCATACATGTTTCATGGTAAACAAAAAATTCACATACATCAAGCCTGTTGTACCAATAACAACATGGATACAACCACTTGACTATGAAGTGAACATAGATCACGCATCCAATGTAATTGATGCATTGATAAATGAGCCATTAGATAAAACACAACCAAAGTTTGGCACTTATGAAGAAGCCAAAGAAAGAATAAAAAATGGCTTGGTTGTAAAGAAGATAGATAGGAATAAGGATAAACTGGTCAAGAACTTGAAGAAAATGTTTTCAGTTACAGAAGAAGAAACTGAACAGAAAGAAGAGAATGAGGGATAGTCACCCGTCGGTGAAACTGAGAAGGAAAGTGACTCCAATTCTACAGATTCTTATACACCATTACGTTCACTAGCTAAGAAGCTAAGAACTACAACTGCTACAAGGACAAGAAGTCAAACAGCTAAGGACACAAGTCCTTCACCATTGAAGAAAGGTCAAGTAAGGACCTATAAGAGGAAAACTGAAACACAAAAAAGAGGGCTAACAAAAAGAAGAAAGTTCATTAGAACTAAGGATGACAGTGAGGACACCGAACAGGATGAAGATGTTCAACTAGAAAAGAATAAGATACTTGAAATAGTTGACGAAGTGTGTGCCTCAATTGTCAAATTAGGTACAGTAAATTGTAGGAAGGTCAAGAAATGGTTAACATTGGATCCCTTGGATCAAAATAAGATTGAGGAGGCAATCATCAAGATGATGTGCATATTCAAATGCCTCCCAATACAATTGGCAGACAATATGACCAAAGAAATTCAAGATAGGATATCGGCAAGATGGACATTTGCCTTTCACTTTGAGAAAGAAATAAGGGAAAGAGAGCTAGTATCAGTCATGCCTCCCAAATAAAAAATGGAGGAGATCAAAAAAATGATGAAGATTCATTCGAAAAGGTTCTCACCGAAGTTGAGAGCCTACCAAGTTCTTAAAGGACATCTACTGGACCTAGACAGAAAGAGTGAAGCTGAATGGAGGAAAATACTTGATATTCCTGAAAAGGATACAAGTCCCAAGCCACAAAGAGCTCCTACCAAGAATCAAGAGACCAAGGATGATCAGGATACTCAGAGCACCAAACCAATTACCATCACAGATGTATAATTAGAAAAAGAGGAATTAGACACTACAGGCAACAAGAATATGGATGTTACAGATGAAACATGGTCGGACACTACTATGGACAAAACTATGGATAATACAATTATTGACATGACCGATGATCCTGCAGATGAAGTTCATAAAGATGAAGATGTCACTATTGCTAAGGACTGGACTGATGAACAAGACACTACAATTGATGTTGCACAAGTACACATACTGGGCCAAATTCCACTATTGATTCGTGAAATCAATATTATCTCACAAAAGGAGAAGACCCCTGAGCCTGATACAAGCATACCTGAGGACAAGGGTAATGAAGAGAAAAAAGACACAAATGATAAAAATAAGGACACAACCGATGAAAAAAACATCATCAATGCAAAACATAAAGATGGACATTCCACCAAGCAAGATGAACAAATAAAATATGTTGATGAAGTGCAAAAAGAGAAGGATGAGCAAACAAAGATAGTTGATACCACGCCAAAGGAAACTAAAGGAGAAGTTGCAGACTCGCCGAAGTTTGACAAGGAGACGTCCTTAGAAAAATGACATGCAAATACCGAGCAAAAAGAGAAAGGTACAACTCCTGAAAAGCCATCGAGTAGCACATCAGACCAGGCCAAAAAACTGGTTGTGGTTCTGCATATAGGTGGAATACAAAAGAAAAAGAAGAAAACAAAGAAGAACAAGTTGGAAGTCATGTATTATATGAGATTATTGAAATACCAAAATGTGACCCAACAACATTAGACTATGAATCTCTCCAAGAGTATGGATAAATCTACCAAAGGAAAGCTTTCCAGGAAAATCTTAAGAAGCAACACCGAGACTCATTGGCTCTAGAGAACACAAGGGACATCTTGAGTCAGATTTTACCCGACCTAGATGTTGATCACAATACTCCCATTCTAGATCAACTTTCCGTCCTCACCCATGTAATCACAATGCAAAATGTTGATGTAGAAAAGGCAATTGAGGAGTGAGAAAACCAAAAATTTCAATACAAATTGAAAGAAAATATCAGCCAAGAAGTGGCAGAAAACAAGGTAAAGATTTTAGAATTATCAAATCAATTAGATCCAATTATAAATGAAGTAGTTTCATTGATACAAAAACTATGCACTTTAGAGAATTTTACTAAAGATAACAATGAAAAGATTGCAAAGATTGAATCTAATCTAACTGCAAGTGCACAGAGTTTTACCATTGATCAAAATGCAATAAAATTGAATTTTGAGAAGATCATAGAGATCAAATGGTTAAGACAAGAACTTTGGGAAGCAGAATCACAATTTAGAGAGGAGGTTACCAAAGTTCAGTCCATACTGTTACCAAACCTCACACTTCTGAAGACTCACCTAAGTTCAGAAAGGCAACTTATTGCCACCCCTGAGATGTGTGTAGTAGATAGTATCTATGACATGCATGCACGGATTACACTAGAGCACATGGCTCTTGAACATCTAAAGGAGATATGGGAGAAGATGATGGAGGAAATGCAATCCTCACACTCTCGTATTTTTGATAAGCTATAGGTATACACATTTTCCCTTACTATCAAAACATGGGGAAAAGGAAATATGTACAGAGACAGAGAATATAGTACTAAAAAATAGGAAAAGGATAATATAGCATGAAGGTTAAAAAGGAAAAGGAGGAGAAAGTATACATAGACATATACTATACTTACTGACATATGCATAGGGGGAGGCATGAAACGACTAAGTTATATACAAGGTGTTCATAATATAAATATTGATAGTATTCTGCACATATCTATTTTTTATACTAATGTTAAAGGGGGAGATTGATAAACATAAATTTTTGCCATTAGTATGCAATGAGAAAACAAGTTGTATAAACTATCAGTTACACTAAACTAAAATTTAGGTTTTCATTTCAAACCGAAAATGCTAAGCAAGGAGAAAACTGATGACATAGTTTTGCAGTGTTAACCAAAAGTGCAAACCGAAAGAACAAACACTGTGCAACCCGAAAGATAGAAAAATTGGTTTCAGAGCATACTGAGCATCAGACACTGAAAGTCAGTTACATCACAGGAAAAGTGGACCTGACTTCCACGTCAGATAAAACACTCATATTCTATTTATAGAGTTTTTTTTTAAAAAAAAAACCATTACTTAAGGGATAAGAAACATTATTGTAATTCTTTCAATCATTCTAACTGATTGAAACATGTAGACAAGGAGATCAAGGTCAAGTTGTAAACCTATGATCATAGAGTTAGTTTTGTTATTCGTGAAACTTAATTAGGTCATCTATCTTATAAATAGATGTTGTAATCATTCAATATTAGAGATGAGAGGATGAATGTAGCTAGCGAGGACATCTATGGATCAAACTAAGAGTTTCAAGAAGTAGAACAACAAAAGATGAAATTGGTTATTAAGAACCAAGAACAGAGGCTACCGAGAAAAAAAGGTATTAATCAATAACAATAGGTGATACATATATACATGTAAATTTTAATGGATCTTTAATAAAAAATATTTAGATTGTATACACTCGGGTCAGTGAGTATTTTTTTCTGCATTCTAACAAGTGTAGAAAATAGAAGAAATCCTTTCAAGGAAGGTGGATTTAACAATCCTATTATAAGTATCTTAACGGAGTGCACACTAAATAGTGTTGCTAAAGCTCTTAATAGAGTAGATCTTAACAGGTCTCCACATAATACTCCTAACAGGGTAGATCATCAAAAGTGATCAAATTGTAAGCTTTAACAACCCCTTCCAATCTATAGATAGTGAAGATTGTAAGCATTAACTGACCCCTTCCAATCATATCATGTGTTATGACTCAATTAATTTCATGAATGTTTCTATGAATGTTTACATTTTTTATTAAGTGAAAGAATTGATATGTCTTACACAAAGATAAAATAGAATAGATGTTTTGATAAACAATTGATTACATAAAGGTTAAAAGATAAAAGAGATAAAAGTTTTATAGGTACCGATTCACCCCTCCCATCTCAGTACACACTTCCCATTATTTCCAACATGTGCACTAAAAAATGTTGCATTTATAGTTCACACCAGACCTTTCTATATAACATGTCAGTGACTATGTTCTTTATTTTGCACTTGCTTGAATCTTCAATTGACTTCCAATATGGTCTTCAATCTTCTCGCACAAGTCTACAATGTGTCTTTATACCATGTATTTGCCATGAATGACAACATACATTCACAATCTTCATTCTATACATTGTCTCTTTCCAACATTACCACCAAAAATGAAAAGGGCAGGGGTTGGATTGTTATGTTAATGGCCAAGAAATGGGCTCAAACTATTATTGAGTATGGGGCATCTCCCTACAATAGAGTTGTGTTGTGAATTTTATTTATTGATGATAAAAATTTGGAATATCCTTGGTATATGTTCCCAATTATAATAGGGATAGATAAAAACTATGGAGTTGGATCTGTAGTCTTCTCATAGATTTTTAGAGAAGACTTGATTATGATTGAAAGTCAAAGGGACAAATATATGATGTTGATATGGAATAGAAGTGAAATGAGGAAATTTTTTGGTATAGGATCAAATCTAAAATAAATATTTTTTATCCTAATGAGGGGAAGAGGGATGATTGTAAAAGTGTTTCATTTACTTGGTGTGACAAGGAAAAGAGAATTTTCTAAAGGCTTTCCAGATTATATGCTAATAGAGATTGTTTCAAATGTGTTAACTCTAAGTGTACCAATGAATTGGTAGAAGTTTATCCGTACACATTTTCTGATCACCACCCTATTAGAACTACCATTTCACTTATTAGTCATAATGATAGTAGGAACGAGAAGTAGGGCATCTTTTTTTTAAATAAATCCCTTTTAGGAGAGAAGGACTGTAAAAATGCAATATTTAGCTAGAGAGAAATAAAAAATGTGCACTCTATGAAAAGATTGAACTTGTTAAATAGAAGCATAATGTAAAAGGATGGAGAATGTTGTTTCACACCATTGGGAAAAATTATTCTATAGATGGAAGAAGAAAGGAGAACATACTATAGCAGCAACTGTTGATCACTGAACAAACTATTTAAGAGGACCCTAAAAATGTTCAGCTTATTTTGAGCGTAGACAAGCCTAAATATTATATTGGGAAGTTAAAATAGACTAAAATCCAATGGATTAGGATTATATGTAAGATTAATCAGATAAACAAAGGTAATAAAGGTTCTAAGTTTTCTCTAGATACCTAAAGGATAAATAGTTGACAGAAAAGATGGAAGCATTTAATCCAGATGGATAGATAATTACTAATGGTGAGGAGATAGATAGTTTTAGACATTATATAATATTATCTTCACCTCTAAAGATGTTTTTGGAGTTAGTGGAAGAGATAGAGCCTAGTTTAAAAGAATGATTCCCAATAAAATCAGTGATGTTGATTTCCTTTTCTTAAGAGGGAATCTTTTTCAAAGAAATTAGAGACGCTATATCCTCTCTTATCAATGAAAAATATCTAGGAGAGGATGACCTCTCCATTGAATTCTATATTGGTAATATATAATGGATTAGTCTAAGACGTGTTCCATCTATACAAGGAATTCCTCAACTAGGGAAATCTAAGAAAAAATATCAAAAAAAGGTATTATAAGGCTAATACCTAAAGAAGGAGATAAGACCCTCATTAAGAATTTGAGACCTATTAAACTATTGAATGTCTCCTATAAAATCTTAGCTAAATAAATGGCTAAGAAGATTGAAAATATTCTTCCAAATTTCATTAGAAGTACATAAATTGGTTTCATAAAAGGTGGATACAAATTGGATAAAATGATTAAAAGTTAGGAATATTTGAAGCGGGATAGGAGATCAGGCGAAAAGGCTATCATGTTGATACTTTATTTTGAAAAATCTTATGAGAAAGTAGAGAGGGAATTCTCAATTATGGTTCCTGATGCTTTTTTTTTTCTTAAGGAGTTTTGTAATATGGTGCATACTCTATTAACTAAAAATACCCTTCATTACCTACTTAGAAGTAAAATTAATTCCCCAAGGATTAGAGGGATTACCATCCAAAATGGAGATAACTTAACTTTAACATAAAATTTACTAATGACACAAAATTATTTTCTTAGCTAGAAGAGGATAATGCTAATAATATTACTTTTATGCTAGATCTTTTATTCCTAGCATCCGGTATCATAGTTTCCAAGGTTAAATCTAACATGCTAGGTTGAAATGATAATCTTACTAGCTAGTGGTCTAAAATTGATTTCCAATGCTAAGGTCTTCAAAATAATTCAGATGTCTTGGCATTTTGTTTTTTGGATGTCCTAACCTAAAATAAAAATATTTAAGGAAAGCTAGACGAGATATATAAATAGTAACTTGACTTGGGTGGCAAAATTCAAGTATACCAAAATATTATCTCTTCATATAGATTTTATTATGAATCGTTTTTCATGTGTAATAAATACCAAGTCAATAAAGTTTAGAAAAGAATAAGAGCATTTCTATGGTCTGATAGAGAACGAAATAAAAAATAACACTCAATGAAATGGGAGTGATGTACCATGGATAAGAGTTTGGGGCCCTAGGGCTGAAGGACCTCAATGTTCAAAGTAATGCATTTCCCACAAAATGGATTATTCAATATCTACAAGGTGATGAGCCATGGAAAGTACTAGCTAGAAATAATAGAGCTCTTGCTATTCCAAAGAATGGTAAACAATGGTCAAGCCTCTCTCTTAGTGCCATCCTTGTCAGTAAATACAACTTCAATCCTATTGGGTCTAATTTTTTTCATAGTCTCTAGAAGGCTTGGAATAATTTCAAGGATTACCAAAAAGAGCTTCATAGTGGACAGGTATTAGATTATTGGATCTAGATCTATATGCTAAAATATAGATAATAAAGGTAAACCTTTGGCACTGCTACATGGATATTCAACCAAGAGTTTATTTGAGTTGGGAATCAAAATGTTTAGTGATGTAATAAAAAATAGAAATATCATTGATTGGGCCTCAATGATTATGATGTTCAACTTTCCTTATTCATAGTGGTGAATTGTAGTGTCCTAAAATCGCACCTCTACATTTATGATACTAATGAATTAAACTCCACACATTAATGGAAAATGATCATGATCAGATGGATACATTTTGACATCATGGCCCTCCACAATGGATTTTCCATGATCTACCTTCCAAATTTGAGCCTTGAACACTTGGAATTAAGCACAGTGTGCCAAAATCTTCACAACGTGCTAGCATCCACAAAATCCAAAAACTTAGTACCACTTTTGACACGTGTCACTTCTCTTGGATGCATATGAAATGAATACTTCCACCTGCTTATGACAATAAAATGTCATTTCTCATATCAATTGTCTCTCTCAATCTCTCAGATGTCTCTCTTTCCCTCTATCAATCTAGTGACTTATTCTTTCTTTTCCTCTCAATCTCTCACAATGAAATTCTTCCGAATTTCACATTCGTGTTGGAGAATATATACACTTTCATCGATCTTGTATTTGTATTAATGTCTTAAACTTATTATTTTACATTATTATCTGATATACATAATTGTGTGTCCAAGTAATATCTTATTCGATAGTAAGGGCTTTTCTCCCTCAAGCGAGGTTTATTTTTACTACATGTCTAATCTTTGGACAATAATGGATTTCCTCCCTCAAGAAAGGTTTTTTTTATATTGTTCCTCTTTGTGTAGTAGGGATTCTCCTCCACTAAGCAGGGAGTTATTTCTATTTCTTATCTCCATTTTGGTTTATCATATCTATCTATCTAGTTGTTTGTGGAGGTTGAAACAATAAAGCAGAGGTTTGACTATGGAAATGAATTGGTACTTGGACAAAATATCTTGGACTAGATAAAGTATTATGCACTTTTTTGTTCTCTATTGGATGAGACAACAACACGGCTTGTAGACATCCCTATGGCACACTATTGTCCAATGCTGAGAGCTTCAAATTTGTTTTGTAAGTAGTCTAAATTTACTATTTCCCATTTTGGTAATCATAATATCTATATATCTATCATAGTTCATAAATTACTATCTCTTTTCCTATTTTTAACTTTTGTAATCATATAATATATGTATTAATTTAATCGATTACATCTTGTCTTAATTTATTGTAAAAACTAATTGCTTAATTTAAATCAAGTTATATTATATTTTATTATATTGGGACTCCTCCTAGCTCTAAATATTAGCATAAGTGAATTAGTGTAAGGAAGGTTTTCTCTTGCGGAAGGTATAAAATCTCTCACCCTACATTTTTGTGAATCTATAATGAATGTTGATATGTCAGACCTCTCCTTTCAATGATTCAATGCATTTGTCAAGGAATTATCAAAGGATGAATTTGAAATGTTATACGACACCTTAAATGATTTCTCGGGTATGTCCTACCAAATGGTTCTAAGTCTACCAAATACCTTCCGATTGAGAGGACTCCTTTATTGAGCCATAGTGAGTCTATGAATGTCATGTTGGAAATACAATAATGGGAAAGCAAGATATTGAGAGGGGGGGGTGAATCAGATCTTCAAATATAAACACTCAAAACAAACTTATCCACATTCATACATAAATGAATCTAATGTAATCTCAAATAGCATCCAGACCATGAAATAAATAACACATTACACAATAATTTGGTAACCTAGAAACCCAAATAGGTAAAACTGGGGTGGGGATGACACCCACAAAAGTCTCCACTACTGCAATAATAAAGTGTACCTGTTAAGGTTACAATGTTTGATTACAAAATGTAAT